>JABJVR010000095.1:4062401-4090479 GCA_025773905.1 Chitala chitala | reverse complement strand
ACCGTAATTCTCCTAATTAACGCACCCAGGCGCATTACAAGTTAACTGCAAGGCGCATCTATTTGATTGTTACTAAAAAGCCTAATGTTCTTATACATTCTTTAAAAAAAATTTAACAAAAAAATTTGATTCTCATTAACTACGACTTGTAGTTAGAATGTATGTAGAAAATGCATAATTTACTGCATTTACATATTCATTCTCCGCAAATCCACACTTCTATGCATTGACCACGTTTTTATGTCACCGCTTTAATCGTGTAGAAGGGGTGCACTTTACCATGTCTTGAACTGTATTATTGGGTGGGGACGTGTCTACCAGAGCTGGTGCGTTAAATAGGAGAAATACGGTATATTTTCTATACAAATACACTTTATATCAAAACCTCCTGTAGGCTGTTCAATGCAAATTAAAAAATTACATCTAGAACTGAACACCACAAGTGAGAGAGTCAGCTGCGCAGGTCCACGCATGGCTGCTCACCGTGGGCGGAGCCGACAGCGACGGGGCGAGCATGCCGATGAGTCCTGAGGTGAGCGAGAGGCGCCGGCCCTCAGGGACGGTCTCCTTGAACAGGTCACACCTGCCCACCTTGGTGTTGCCGGAGCAGGACCTGCTCAGCAGTTTGTGCTGCTTAAGGCCGTCGAGCTCATCGGTGCGGGCAGAGCCCGAGCACGAACGGCCCAGCAGCCGGTGCGATTTGAGGACACTGCCGTTGTGCTCGGTACGCTGCTCCCCCCCAAGGCACGCCCTGGGGAGGGCCCTCGGGGGCTTCGCAGAGACGCACTCGTCCACCTTCGCCGCCGCCCCCGCCGAGCACGGCCGGCTCAACAGCCTGTGCGGCTTTGGGGGTGTGGGGTGCTCCACCCGCGGGTCGCTGGACAAGGAGCGCCCCAGGGGCTTCTGGGATTTGTTGCCGCAGCCATCTTCAGCCTTCACCGTGCTGGAGCAGGAGCGGCGCAGCAGTTTATGCGACTTGGACACTCCATCTTGCTCCGGTTTCAGCTTCTTTTTATTCTTCCCACATCCAGGGGGCGGATAACTTGGCGACCTAAATAAAATCGTCACCACGTGTGAAATTCCAAACCCACATTAACAGATAGTTTATTGCTACAAATAAAACCAAGCCTAGCACAGACATATTTGTTTCAAAACGCTTCAGTCTTTTACCTGCGGAGTGTTGAGAAGATGTGCAGGGGGGATTTCACTTTCTTATCACTCTGCTTTTTATTCTGAGGGCAGTTTAATTTGTCTTTACTGTGGTACTTCCATTGCTGCGTGACAAATGTCTGCATGATCCTGAGAGGAATAAACAAACGTATTCATCATTATTTCAATTCGAGGTCCAGGACAGCACATTTGGGCTGATGAATTCAACTATAACATATTAGCCTATACCTTCCATTAAACTGCATTATTATAAAGATTTTTATTAACATTATGTTGTTTATCAGACGACCACATACATAAAATTACAAAAAACATATCGGTTCAGATGAAGACTAATTTAATACTGTAAACATTCAAACGAAACTAACTTTTTCAGCTGGTGGCCAAGCCCAAAGCGGTCTTTCGTCGACACTTGGAATACGTCAACGGTTGGAACTGAAAAACACAGAAACAAAACATTGGCATGAAATGTGGACAAGCTGCTCTGGTCCTACATTCAAATACACATTGCCTCCTCAGCACTGCAACATCCTCTTCCTCCCTGCTTACGCCTTACACACATGCTTTTCGCTTCTCCGATAAGCGCAGAAAACACTGCAGAGATCCGCACTGGTGTGGAGAAACTGTGTTAATGAGCTAGACGTTACCTGGTCCATTGAGATACTGTGTTAGCGAACAATGGAGACGTACGATCACTGGCTCTGTCCTAATCACATCCCATGCAAGAGCAATTTCCTCCTGGAGAATTAAAAAAATATACATTATATTTGGCTGTTGTCCTTGGATAAATAATTGCTTGTTAATTCCTGGCTTACTTGATGAAAAGTCTGAGGCATAAACCGCCACACAAACATTAACTTAATAGAATGGAAAAAAGAGGGTCATGACTGCCATTTTGTTCTATATAAACAAACTCTATGGCTTGTTTCTTATTCATTATTAACTACTTACATCAAGGAAACTGACGTCAATATGCAAGTCTATGTCAACATCATCAATTGCACCATATTCCCTAGGAAGAAAAAAGTAAGACAAATTCAGGTAATTAAACATGTTATTTAATAATTATTTTGTTTTGAAGGCTATGTTTTAGATTATAAAAGTACAAAAAAATGCAGACTGTGTCTTGGGTTTTCCTTTCACTTAGCTGTCATATTACTGATAAGGCATACCACTCCTCCAACACAATCAATCTGGATTTGCAAGGTCTCCCAACCAGTTGTGGCAGATGCTGTATGCAAAAACTGAGCATGAATACAGTCATATGACAAACGCATATCTGCGGCCCAACTATATTTAGCACTGCATTTTCACATGACCTGAGAACTGTCAAAACTCCTGACTTCTAGTTCCTTAGAGGGTTTTAATTATTGCAGCTTAAGCCTTTTTTCAAGTATTTCATCGTCCGGTAGTACAAAGTCAACTGGGTGACGATATTTATTTTAATAAAATAAAATAAAAAAAAAAAACAGAACTTTATATCTCTGAAACCTTGTAAACATTATTTTGTGATTGTTTTGGGTCTTCCTCTCAGCTTTCAGACAGATTTCATAAAGTGCATAGCTATCTTACAGGCTTCAGCTACCATGTATGTTTGACATCATAATGATTTGCTACACAATTTCAGAAAGAGTGAGTTTGTGTAACATTCAACTCCAGTGCGTTTGGAAATTAATATGTCACAGCGGTTTTCAAGGGAATTAAAAAACCTCTAGTATGATCACTTAACACCTATACAATTATGTTGAGAAAGAATTGGGAAAATCACACACACACACATACACACACATACACACACACACGGTGCAAACAGCCCAAAGCTGCAGTAAACATCTGGACACTTTAACAGAACTCCCTGTCGAGAGTGAAGCGACTAATCCTCCCCCAGTGACAGCGAATTCGGGACAAGGGCATAATTATCAGCTTGGAGGATAAAAGGCCTTTCATTTTCATTTACCTTAATTACTGGTGAGACTGCAATCTCATTGTCAAAGGCAGTGGCAAAATGTGTGGATTCCCTAAACACGCAAGAAGGCAAACTGTTCAACTGCAGTAGAGCCTCGTTGAGAATTCGACTGGCTTTTGGGTATTTATGTTCTTTAAATGACAGTAAAATACTTAACTTCATCTCCCACAATGGGTGGCAGAGCGATTCCATAGGAGACTTTGTTGATCCACAAATGAAGGGATCAAATCTGTACAGTCTGTGTGTGTGTGCGCGTGTGTGCGCGTGCTTGTGGAGTCCACCTGCCTGAATTCACTCCAGGTGCTACAGTTTCCTTCCAAAGTTCATAAACAATCATTCCAGATTAAGTTAAGAGCTGTGTGTGTTTGAATGCACCATAATGGGTTGGTGTCTTGACTGTGAAATACCCAGTTGTACCCTCCAATCATGCCATGACCAGACAAAGCCTTTTAAAAGCAAATGGGGCACCATTTTAATTAATCTCACAAAGCTGCAGTCAAACCTCATGTATACTGCTCCCCCACAGCACAACACACAAACCTCCCTAGTCTTTCTTCCCAATTAAGCTGCACACAAATGAAAAGACTTACATTAACTGCCAACAAACTCAACATACACATTCCTCCATAGCCTACTGTTGTACAACTGTCTGTAAAACACATAATAGGGTACCAGCAGCAGCAACAGCAGGAGCAGACGTCCAATCACCTTAGAGGTCTATGGTCACCGAGGTAATCGGTGAGTTCGTCACTGACTGACACTGATCCCCTTTTATGTTTATAATGAGCAGCAGCTTACAGCAAGCTCATCCTGTCTAGCCGTGAACTGAGATTCAACTACATAGGAATGATTTGGAAAGGCGGAATTAATGAGTGTGTTATGGAAACCTAAATAGAATTTTTTTGAATGTCATAGTTCTATAATTTCCTATAGTGTTACTCTAAATAACACTGCAAAGGTTACAATGTCTTGCATACCTAAATATCTCAAGTAAGGCAACAAATACGCCTGAATATTTGCCCGCTGTTAAAAATTTAAGAGGTCGTCCTCCGGGTCTCCAATAAGAATTTATTACAAGGGCAGTATATGTTCTTATCAGTACTAGCCAATACCCAAGCTGATGTACAGTGGCACATAAAAAATACAGGTTTTCTAGAAGACATGCTTTTTAGTGATTTCTCTGGGAGATCATTTTTCACTGCCATCTGAAACAATGCACACCAACAGATAGCTACACTGATTTTATATACATATACTGTATACACAAGACAAAACATGTCTGATAACTGCCATCTGTTTGCACCAAAGTTTAGAAGATGTAGTCTTCCATCAAAAGAAGAACAAATGCAGATGCCGGTTATGAGACAGGCTTCTGAAGTGTCAGTTTCCACAGAAACTCTTGGTTACCTGAGTGATACTGCGTGGGGCCCATATATTTCCCTCACTGCCGCCAGGTCAGCTTCAAGCTGTGGGTGTTTGTGAAGCTCGCCATCATAGTTCACCTGTAAACCACGCACGAGGCCCGCACGAAACTCATGTTAGCCTCAAGTTACACGTTCAAACCAAGAAGATGAAAGGCAGGGTCTTTGCATGGAATAAAATATATAGTCACATAAAGACACCTTCTAAAAGAACAGGGGCCTGACTAATCAGCCCCAAAACCTAAAACTGTTCAGTTTACATCCTTGACATAGTTTCAGAATAAACACAGCCTTGAAGGCATCTTCAAAAATCCTAACATTAAAGGGTTATATTTATTCAGTTTCTTTTTCAACACATCTCATTTGAATACTTGTATTTACTTACTCATATACCTACTTAAAATGAGCGCCGACACGCACACACAGCTCTATCGATGCTGCTGCACACACCCCATACAGAAATACAGTCAATAGAGACGAGATAAATGAAGAATTCAGCAGCTGACCTGACCACCATAGTAGAACTCCTCTGAGTCGTTATCCCCTTCAGAATCCTCCTCTACAGCATTGCTGAACTACAAGGCAAGCACACATCTCTCAGTGTTCACCAACTGATCCAAATCTGTGTGCAATGGTCCAGCAAGACAAGAACACCTCGTTGACACCAAGTACAAGAGCAAAGTCTAGCAACTCCGTCACTCTGTAAAGTGTGACATGCAACGGCCACACCGTGCTGATGCAAGTCAGCAGTCACGCATCAGAAAAATGCATGTATGACACATTCCATTATTTACAATCAATTCTCCAACAACACCTTCTCCCCTTAAAGCATGGGTGGCATAACAATTATTTTAAAAATTGATAAATATCAGTCAAATAACACATACATGATCAAGATTTGTACAGCCATCCTTGCAAACAAAAGTTATACATGATAAATTTGTGACATAAAAGAAAAGTCATACCTGGTTCTTGTCTATGTGAAGTCTAGATCTGAAGGACATGCAGTTGGTGGCATCTGAGTTACTTTTAATGTCTATAGAGAAACACAGATCACAATAAGAAAGTATGCACGCACGCACACACACACACACACACACACACACACACACACACACACACACACACACACACACACACAGTCATTACACACATCTGTTTTAGTGCCTGGCAATGCTGTGAGACTCGATCTCTAATGTCTAAAGCCAGATATTCACACTGCACCTATGTATTATCACTTGCAAAAACTGTTGCTTATAAAACGTCATGTGTGACTCTGGTTTGCAAACAATATATTGTTTACAAATTAAGGTAGAAAAAGAAATTGATGGAAAGGGACAAGTGTGACACCTGTAAAAACTCACCTGTTGCTAACTTGTGAAAAATTACAGGAATGGGATCTCTGGTAACTAAAACATCATCATCGTTTTCAGAGTTTGATACATACGTGTTGTCTGAAAAAAAGAAAGAGGCTGCTTAGTTAGGCGATTATTTCACTTCGACCTCTATCCAAGGTTGGTTGCCCTCTTAAATAAAAAGTCACAGCAGAATCAATTCTGAATAAAATTAAAAGTCATAACCAACTATGCTTAATAACTGCCGTGGTCATCTTATTTCATTCTAGCCAATGTAATCGATATGCATATTAAAAGGTCCACTGTTATCTGTCTCCCTTCAAATTAATTTAGATATTCAAGCAAATAAAAACTAAACACACACAATACAATTAACCAAACGTGTATTCAGTAAACTATTTACCCTGCGCTCATCTTCAGCAAAGACCTCAACATGTTTTAACATGTCCACGACTACACGGCTATGGAAACATTTGACAAAACAACATAAACATATAACAAGGATAAAAATGTACAACACACATGCTTGGCTCAGTATACAGCAGTAATTAACCTGTTATATCTGTGCTTGAACAAATTCAATTTGCGCAGAAGCATTAAAAAAAAAAAAAAAAAAAAAAAAAGGGCTACAAAAGGCCTCACCGCCAGCATGTCTCATCTAACACACAAACAGGAACTTGTGCTTCTCAAAGGAAACATTCCGCTCCTTACCGTTAATCTTCACATCTTAGCCAGACAGCTAAATGCAGGAGACATGACCTGTTTTACCATGCTTTTCATAGCAGCGGCCAGACATTCTTCCCCCCCTCTCCCCCCCACTCCACCCTCTCAGCAGAGGCTGGATGGATGTGTGTGCCAAGGAAACGCTCCATAATAGTGTGCCACCATTACATATGGCACACGTGCCAGGTGCAGAGCGTCTACTTTGTCTCTGTTGATGGAAACATTGCCAAACCAGTGCTATAAAACAGAATCGCAGAGCTGACTGGACGACAGTGCTTGGCTGAGTCCCACGGTTCACGCAGGCAAACCTGTTGGCTTGCACGCACTCGCTGTAACATTTCTGCAACTTCTAAAAACTCAAGGCCAAACAGCAACTTCTAAAACCTATAGCTTATGTAAACACAGCGCAGGTTTGAAATGAATGCTGTAAGACGTACCTGGTGACCAGAAAAAGGCTGGATGACACATCTGTATTAATGACAACTGTTTTCTCTACCAAAAAGACAATAAGATACGAAGTTTGCAATTCTCCGAGTTCATGCCTGTCAAAGGTAAAGTTAATTCTGACAAGGCATCGGCTGGAGTAAAACCACCTGCAGTTTCACATTATAGACAGAGGCAGCCGGTGTTGAGCTTTCTGAGCTGCTCATCCTACAGAAAAGAAAAGGGAATACAGATGGCCCCCAAGTTACGATGGTTCGACTTACGATTTTTTGATCTTACAACAACCATAGTGATATGACAAAATTGTAAAACTATTTTAAGTTCCGCGCGGCAGGCAAACATAGGAGCGTACGCGGTACAATACGTTGGGATGCTGCCGGGATGTACGCATCTCCCACCGTGTGAGATGCCTTACTCTTGCCAGCGATCGACAGAGTTCAGCTGTCTCAATGTTAGAGCACGTATTAATTTTGTCTCGACTTACGATATTTTCAATTTACGATGGGGGTCATCGGAACACATGTCCATCGTAAATTGGGGACTACCCTTATGTGTAAATTAAGAACCTACATGCAGCTTGGAGAAGACATCAGCGGATAGGAACTGGGAAAATTAAAACCAGAAATCAAGCAATCCAAATGACCAAAAGGTGCACCTTTCCAACAATCAGTGGCAGGTGACACTGAAACATGTGACTTTCACACAGAGTCATGGAAGATGAGAGATCTGGCATCCAGCCAGCAGTTTTCACAGTGCAGCATTCAAGTGCGATAGCCATGAAAGTTAGACATGGCTGAGTCTGATTAGTACTTGGGTGGGAGGCCATCTGGGAAAGCCATGATTGCTGCTGGAAGTGGTATTAGTGGAGTCAGCAGGGGGCACTCACCCTGCAGTCTGAGGGAGTCCTAACTGTACAATGTAAAGCGGGGGGGGAAAAAAAAAAAGTCTTGAATGAGACATAAAACTGTCTTCCTGACTCTCTGCGGTCATTAACGATCCCTGGGTGCTCTTTATAAAGAGTAAGCATGTCCCCCGGTGTCCTGCCTAGGTTTCTCTAACAGGCTTTATCAGTCATGGCCTCCTAATATTTCCCATGTGTGAACTGGCTGTTTCACTCTCTCCTCTCCACCTATAGCTGGTGTTTGGTGAGCTCACTGGTGCACTCTGGCTGCAGTGGCACCATCCAGATGGAAGCTGCACACCAGCGGTGGTGGAGAAGGGTCACTATTCCATGTACAAGTGTAACATATTATATTATGAGCCATCAAAGCCAATTCAGGACAAAAAAGACTGTATTTGTCTTAGTGTGCCAGGAAGATGGAAGCTCAGCAAGCCACACGAATACAGGCAACATTGTGCAGTCATTTGCACAGCCATATGGCGGTCTGGTGCCCCAATTGGTAGACTATCAGGCTGGGATGCAGAAGCCTCCCGGCTCGAATCCCAGCCCAGCCACCAGGTGCGTCTTTGAGCAAGATACTCAGTGCCGGCTCATTGTAACATGTACGTGAAGGGTAAGTCGCTTTGGATAAAAGCATCTGCCAAATGAATAAATGTAAATGCTGATCCTCAGAGGAACATCCAACCTCAAGAAGGAACAAGGTACAACAGCATGTACAGCACCTACACCCCTTAACTTACAGGCTTATAAACTGCAGGTCCCTTCCAACACTTCTTAGGTAAGAGACATTTTATTATTTACAGGAATCTGACTGTTAAGAAACTAAGCTTATTTACATAATTAATAATATTAATAAAAGTGATTTTTGATAATGAGTACAAAGCATAAAGACAAATTTTAAAGAAATGTACCATAATGTAAAATTTTATGCAAAAATTTTGTGCCATAATTTCCCTGAGACATGGTTTTGCTTCACACATATTCAGAGCAACTTCATAAAACTGGGGAATAATTCACAAACTACATAAAACAAGGATGGCGCAGGAGGATAATTTTACACGATTGCACTTAAGTCAAAGTTCTGCCACCTCCTGTTCTCTCTTTTTCTCTCTCACCCTCCTTCCCCAGCCTTCACATGTCTGATATCACATCGATGACCACAGGCACATCTGTCAAACTTCTACACTGAAGGTGGGGAAACAGCTAAGAGATCATTTCCACACAAGAGCTCTCTTTGTGCGTGACCTACACAACTTGCTCTTGGCAGCAGCTTCTTCTGCATACAAGCATTCTGGTAACAACACGTGCTACACACTTGTTCACTGTGTTAAATGTATTCGTTACTTTTATTAATGCCGTTCTTCACGCACCACCTCACCCAACGCACCTTCCATGGTGCTTTTGAGCCAGGTATATTTGTTGAATACCAGTCTTTAAAATGCAAATGCAATCCATTGCTGTCAAAAACAACTACCGTAACTGATGCCCCAAAGCTTAGTACCCAATACTGTAGCATGGAGAGTACATTTTTAAATTTCAAAATAGTCGACTGAGACACACAGTGAGGGTAACAACATGAAGCTCTGCTCTCCTGACCACTCGATGCTAATTACCAGCCCCACCTCCACACAATACAAACTGCAAATGTTCTTATTTTCCTTCCTGTCAGTGATGTTGCAGCCTAATCATATTGCAGCGATCTGCTAAATGTCTAGAAGACAGCATTAAGATGACACAGTTTCATAACAAGAGGCCTAATTTTTTTTATTCAGCTGAACTAACATTTGTCCACGCTTTTTGAAATGGGCTACATTGTCCTAATTAACGTCAGATCTCCATGTACAGTGATCAAAGTTATTTTACAAACTGAGTCTCAGCTGGGCATAACGTGTTTTAAAGACAGACGTTAGGTTACATCATCCATTTTCCATCAGTCCATCTGGAGTACACTCGTTTTATTCAGTCTTAGATGATGCATAACCCTTGATGAGCATGTCAGCTGTTCAGGGTGTACACCCAGTGGAAACACTATAACTCAAGCTCTTGCCACTAGGGCAGGTCTACATTCTCCTCCTCCTCCACAGGCACGTTTTTGTGTCTGATTCACGGTTCCATGTCTACTCCCCCAGATGCTGAGGCTGCACCTCTCTTAGCGCTTCTGTTACTGTACTCTACTCCCACCCCCCCCCAAGAGCTGACCTAATTTTTTCCTTTCCTGCCCAGACACAGCACCTCCTTCCTCCCTTGTCTATTGAACACCCTCTCCCCTCCGTCTGCCTCACATTGATGTGACCCCCCACCCTCAGGCCCCCTTAACTTCCCCTTCTCTTCTTCCTCCTTTTCAATTCTCTTATGTCATCTTCTCCTTAACCACAGCTGTCTTTCTATCACTCTCTGCTGTGGCTTTTCTCCTTTATTCACACTCTTGGCGATGACCTCAGTGAGTTCTCCTTGTGTTCTAGCTCAGCCAAACTGCTCATGTCCACTCTAAACATCCCCATCTGCTCAGCATCTCCTTACCGCTGCTGGAGGTAAATGATTTTGCCCCTTCCCTGCTAACATTGTGTGTCTACTCTATTTTTTCCTAAATAAACATTTCACGACTGCTACTACTAGTCTACTTGCATTACATTTGTGCTACATGCACAGCTAACATGCACAGCTAACATGCACAGCTAACATGCACAGCTAACATGTCCACTGTAATCAGCGTCTCTGCTGAAAACCCTTACGTGACATACAGAGCGTCTTCACAGCTGCTGCCCCCACCCTCATCTGTGGTCACATCAGTCACACCCCTCCCTTCTCTCACACACAGCCTATATGCTGCATTTCCTTCTGCTTCCTTGCTAACACATGCCCTGTAACTCTGACTTCACATTTGTTTTCAGAATTGACTCAGTTGCTCAATCCACTTTCTAGAGGTAAATAATTGTGTTAAACCTTCTCATCCCAGGCATTACCTCTTTCCTGTCCTGATGCGCACAGTCACTTGAATGTCTAATAATATGCACTTACTCAGCCTTTGTGAGCAGTGCCACTAAATTTTGGGAATGGCTAGGGGAGGGGTCACCGGCTTTATCCAGCTGGGTCAGTGTGGTCATTTCAGTGGACTCCAAAACAAACAATATACTAGCGCCTCTGTTACTCATTATATAACAATCTCTGCATCAGTAATAAATATTGCAATTATCTAAATGAACATCATCATGTTGTTTTCCAGTATTGCTTTGTCAAGAAAAATATAACAGTATAAAGCTAATGGATTTAATCCCATCTCCACATAATTGCTGGTTTTCCAGCTGCTTACCAGCAACATTTATGCAAAGTACCATAGGTCCTAATTCCAGAGCCAACTCTTCCGTACATCTGAAAATTTTTAATGAATTAATTTGGATTAATTATCAAGGGCAAAGCAGGGCACCTTCAGGGACTTTAGCTGATAACCTGTTAAATTAAAAAGTCCAACACTTTCAATGGAACTTCAGAATTGCAACCACAATGGTTCAGTAGACTTTCATTCCCAACATGTCAACTTTCAGTCATTATAAAATCAAATAAGAGTGGGCATCCCATATTTAGAATAGTGCACTACAAGACAGCTCACATACAAGGCACAAGAATAGCCTGTAGTCCTGGAACAATTATTTCCCAGGATTTTTGACCTGATAAAATACAGAGAACACATCCACCTTAACTTAAATTTGTATATCTACTAAAACGTACCCCTACGAGATAGTTATCATTTTATCTCCCAGCTCTATCAGTAAATATATTTCTATTGAGGAAAAGTCAAGACATGTCGATACAACGTCGACAGAACTCATTCCAACCATGTTTTGACAGACAACACAAACAGCCAACGATAATAAGAACAGCACTAGTCATGTGGCTGGAACAGAGTTACACCCACAGCACAGAGTGAGGAATAGAGGCCGGCAGCAACAATCGTACTAATTTTTGTGCTAATGAAGCCGTGCACAGCAGTATGTCAGGTGTGGGAGCGAGATAAAAGAGAAAATTAGGAAAGAAGCGTTAACGAAAATGTGAGCAACAGCGTTACAGAAGACATCCAAAGGAACACAGCTGAAATCTCCAAAATGAGGACATTGTTGAAAAGAATGAAGGGTCAGAGGAATTCAGCAGTGTGGAGATATATTGGCCAGTTACAGTCTGGCAAGAAAACAGATTTTTAGAATTAAAATTTAAAATATATTGACTAGTCAAAATTTTGTATTATCTTTTTTTTTTTTTTTTATTTGAAATTGAGTAAAGAATTCAGTTGTCCGTTTTATTTATGTTGAGTTGTATAATGTTCTACAGTACATTTATGTTCAATTTCTGACAGAAAATATTTAAAGTAAAATTAACCTTATGATATCTTCACATCTCACATAAGAGTAAAAATTACTCTTTAACTTTGACAGAAATAGTGATTTGATTTATATCGTGACAATACAAATCAAATCGATACTGACTGATATGAAAAAAACTGTGATAAGATTTTTTACATATCGCCCAGCCATACTTTGAAAAATACTTTTTGCTTCAAAATGTCTATAGCTATGTGCATTACCCCAGACTGCAATGACAGTAATTGCAGTAACTTGGTACAGGTAAGCTGCAAATAGATTTCTAAGGTTCTTTTCATATTCACAGTAATTAAATATGTTGAAAAAGAATTAAATCTCCCGAAGGTCACATTTGGGTGTGTTTCTCATAAACTGCAATTTTTGGGGATTTTCCATTGTGACAGTTTCCTTCACTGCTGAAGTCACTATCTGCATAAAAACAAACTTAATCAGGTGTTCACTGGCGTAGGTTACCGTCTCATCTTAAAGGTCCTGGATGAAAACTTAAAATATTAATTATCGATTTAGCAGGGGCCATCAGCAACATTGATAGCATCTATTAATGGTAAAATAGGTTGTAACTTGTACAGTTTTTCACAGCATATCTGTTGATTCGCTATACTTTGAGCGTATAAAATGGATCCCTATCATTTAGGCTCAGGCCAGCCACAGAGAAAATTATTCTGTCTGGCTTCGGCTGACCAACGCATCAGTTCGCCAGATTGTAACGGTTGTTAACACGGGTCCAAGACAGACTTGTAGGCGGTACTAAAGGAAGATAAAGAGAGTGTGCATAGCCGAATATGTACACGTGTCTGATTGAACTATTGTATGACATTGTTAGCACTGCTCAGCTGTGTCAACAAAAATGACAAACTGCTGCACCATGTTAACTGTAAACCTAAAGCTAGCAAAATACTACAACTGTGTCAGCTAGCAGATATAGCAACTTTGCTAGTAAGAAAAACCAAAGTAGCCCAAGAACACCTGAATTAGCAAGCAGTATTAGATCGGTTTTATTAGTCTTATAGAGGCCCAAGATAAAAGTATTTGTCCTGACAGTAAACACAGAAAAAAAAAAAAAAAAAACTTACTGTAATTCCTGGAGTAAAAAAGGAACACAAAACTACACAAAAGTGATTACCTGGGTAATCTTCAGAGACGTGCACTGAATACGATACCCTGAGGGAGGAAAAGGAAATGAAATATTAGTAGCTCATTTGTGTTTCAGAACAACAATCATATGGAATATATTGCTTCAAGATGGACAAGCAAAACAAAAAAATTAAAATCAAAAAGTTACTCAGTGATCCTCTGCATGCTGCTATATCCCCAAAAACAAATCATATCTCCTAGTTATTCTCACGAAAAGATAAACTGGTATATTTACAAAGTGCTGCTTTCATTGGAATGGAAATGACACAAGAACTTTTTATTTTGTACTATATTCTAATACAAATGCATCAACAGAACCATTAATGAAAGAAAAACAAAGGCAGTAATATCTTCCATCAAGATGCAGAAGGGTCTGAAATGTACAAGTAACACATCAGCAAAGCACTACATTTGTTGAAAATGCATTTCTAAATTTGAACCATGAAAACCTATCAAATTACTCAAACACAGGTAATTATGTTAGTGACCAGAAAAGTCTCTAGATGGGGGCACAGGAGGTGCTCTATACCTGAGATGTAACATGCTTTGTACAGCCACAACGTTGACCTTCACCCTGTCTTTCCAGCACACAGACCAGAGACACAGATATACCTTTTGCCAGTTCAGACTTCTGTAATTTTGTGTTTTGTCACAGTGATTTCTGCAATGAGAATGGCAGTAATGCTATTGTTTTCTTTGTTTTTCTTTACAATTCTGCAGCAAAACCTAGATGGTCACCTGCAACAGCAAAACATAATTCCAACTCCAAATGAATCCAGCAGGAAGCTGTAGGCTAAGTGAGTCATTGTAATGTCATCGTGATGACTGCTGTATAATTACCTCTTAAGGTTCAGCGTATGCTGTGTACAACACCCTGTGACAAACCCTTCTACATTATATTGAATATAAACTCTGACGCACTGGTTAACACTGCTTTCAATTTTAGCGCACAGTAGCTAGTAAGAAAAACAGACCAAGAGTAATGAAACTAAAAAAAAAATCGGCATAAACGTTGAAATTAATTGAACGACTGCCTGTCAACTGAGAAAGTGTTTGTCCCGTCTCAGATAACCACAGCGGAAAGATTATTCCTGTAACGAAATGCAATTTGACAGTGCCCAAACAGCTTACATTTGTAGGCTTTCATTTAAAAACTCTTATTCAAGCATCCTAATTATACAGGTAAAACTAATTATTAGCGCACCACAAACGGTTATATAACGTTTAGCATCAGATCACTGCAGCAGAGTAAAAGCATTCGGTTGTAAAACGTGCACCCAATCGAACGGTCACACGTGCTTCTCGAAGCTGTAGCTAACAGGCGTTGCATTTGGCTGCATTTTATGCTGCGAGCGCGATCACATGAGGAGCGGGCGGCTGTGAACACGCTCTGCCGGTCTTCACGCGCAGCTGCTGTTAGATTAAACGCGTCCGTACTGCGGACGTTTAATCCTCCTCCACAGAACACTGGCCACCATGGCTGCGTATTTCACACGTGATGAATGTACACTGTCACCCAACAGAGCTATTGTCTTCAACACTATACACACATGTGGGCCTAATAGAAGGTAAAATGAGTGTTAATTAAAGGACTTTAAAGAAATTACCTGAAAACCTAAACATTTTGAAGCGCACAGTTCGAAACACATCCCCACATATGCGTAGTGTGTACAATTTCTAGGATTTAGAAAGGAGCAAAAAGAAAATGTGCAATTCTGTTTACTTTTAATATATTTTTCATGCAGACAGTTCTGTGCAGCGAGTTACTAATAGTGAATACTAAGTAGTCAAGTGTCTCCGCTTTCTAAGTGACAGATGATCACAGGAACAGACACGGAATTTCAAAGTGAAAGAAGTTGCCTGCTCTGGAGGTCTGCTGAAAGTGTGACGCTGTCTAAGTCCCACAGGGCCCGCACACCTACTTGAAATGTAAATCGTTTTTGGAAAGGGGTTTGGCTGATTTTAGGGTTTTTTTTCCCCTTCTCTACTTTATGAGTCAATCCATATTTTTATCTTACACTTCAGAATTCATGCAATGAGCCAAAGTTGGGGACAAAAATTAAGATAGTTCACGTTGCTTTACTTTCACCTTGTCAATTTTTATGAGAAACTCCCTCGTTGCATTTTACAACTTATGTACATACTGATATTACTGAACAGGTACAGGTGAGCACATGATAGCACAAATGCATATTATCAACCTGTTTACTATGCTCTATAGAACGTCTCCCTTTTACAGCCTTTAATATAGGAATTGTTTTCTTTCACCGAGGACTAATTTCTGTAATCTAATTTACAGTAGGTTAATTATAATAACTCAAAAATGTAGTGATTAGATTTGCATTTTATGTTGTTAACATTCAAAGACACAGCTGTAAGCATTTTTTGCCACAAAAATTAGGAAAGCAGTAAAGTTTTATCTCAGCCAGCCACTACTAGTTAAGTTCCACTTTCATGCTGAAATATTATATATGCAAACTCTTTAGTTTGGCACATATTAAGAGGTTCTAAACAATCTGGACACAACTGTAATAAGTTTAGCATTTAAACATTTTCACTGATTTCCAGAATATCATAACACCTTAAATATTACACATGTAGTTAAATGCAGTTCAAATCAAAGTTTTTCTTGTGTTTTCATACATGTCCAGTTTCACTGAGTTGTAACTTTTCCTCATAAAAAATGACTCCTTAAACTAACAGTTTCATGTGAATTCACATAAATGTTTTATAATTATAAGTACATATAGTACATATAAATGTATTATATAACATTATAAGAAAACACAATCAATAATTCCAGTGACACCTGTTCTTCTGCTGTCCTTTCATTTAAAAAAATCTACACTTGTAACCCAAGTCTACCTATATAATCTATGCCACAAATCTAGACACATTACCCAGCAATTAATAATCATTCATTGGAAATGACTAATATCCGCTTTTGCTAGACAACTCATCAACTGCAGATAAAATTGGTCTTTAAGTCAACATGATTATTCAGATAGTTAAAATAATCTAAAAATTTTGTCAGTAATACTGGGCAAATTTTGAGGAACTCTGCCCAGAAGCTGAGTTTAAAATTCTATCGTGCTACGAGAAAAACCAAATGTGGAAATCAAGCACACAAATGAAAAAGCATCACACACCAGCTGCATTAATACGCAGTGGGAAAACGTTTTTCCCTTTTGTTCATCACAAAGCTTTTCTCGGCAGATCCTGAGTAAAGAGACAATGTGAGTCCACCCTGTAGATGAGTCATCCTGGGAGGGAGTCACCTCTCCAGTCTGGAGATCCTGGCTTATACATCATTAAAATCCTGCTACTGGAAGGAGGGGGAACAGAGGAAAACGAATGCCCCACCTTGTTTGACACCAGAAGACTGCTGCAGCAAACACCAAGGTGTCTAGGGGACTCCGGTCTGAGCTTGTGAAAGGTTTATTCCCTAGACTTTACATTTAACAAAGGCACTCCCCAGTAAGTGAGTGTTTTTACCCACACCTGGATGGGGGAGCTACAGTGTGTGAGAACTGGAACCAGGTCCAATTTGAAGCAGGTGAGAATTCAGAATTCCTTTTTAAGCCATACTTGCATGGCTGTGCTGTGAGATCCCCTGACTGGGGGACTTCAATAACAATGGAAGACCAAAATAAGTCACATTGTACAACTGGTGGCAGTTTTACATGAAATGCTGAGTAAATAAATAAAAGCCAATTAGTACCAAAATCCATTGCTTTTTCACTGGTCTTCACACACCAGGATAGTAATTTACCTTCAAAGCATTAAACTTTGTTTTGGTAAATTTTTCAAACATTCTATACAAAGTCATTATTCACAGTATAATAAATCAGTTAAATTATCACCCGGCACCAGTTCCGGACTGCAGACGAAAAGACATTACTAGGCATCCTAGGTCAGATTTCTCCTTTCAAACTGGTGTCACAAATCACAGAGCACAATATTTTTAAAAATAATATATATAAAGACGTTAAAATACCATACAAGGAATTAAAATGTCCACAATTAGCACGATATGGTTCATTGTGGGAAACACTAAGCTGTAATGCATTTTTCACATTGGAAAGCCTGGCATATACTATAATAATAATAATAATAATAATAATAATAATAATCGTAATAGGCTGCTGTGAACACCAAAATGAAGATATGAGAGGTCAGCTGGCTTACTAATAATGATCATGTACACATACTAGTATGCAGGCCTTTTTCTCACCCTATGCAATCTCTCATGCCCTCCTGTTTTTGCAGGATATCACGTCAAATAACAAACAACATTCTGATTGGTTACCTACATATAGTTGTTCTGGTCCATCACATTGTTTTAAGTGTTACTTTACCCTCAAAAGAAAACCACCAACCCAATAACTACCATAGAGTCAACATTTAATTAATGTTAATGTGTCATTTATCTCCTCAACATACTATAAGGTAGAAAAGCTGCAGCCATTACCCACACTTAGATAATTAACCGTCATTCACAGATAATGACTTCAAAGAATCTGCCTTTGACAAGGAATTACACACTTACAAATACCATGGCTTTATGACTGCAACTTTAACACAAAATAAAGAAATAATGAGATGCTGGTATTACGCATAATTCATATTCAAGGATGTATGGAGTGGTTGTACAAACACTATAAAACTGACTAAGAAATATTCTGTGCAACTCTGTTTACACTTTCATAAATGTGTCTGCAAATCCAGACAGAATATCCAGCACACATTTTTTTTGTCACCGTTAAAACCGTATTTCTTTTTGGGGCCTTTGGACATTACTTTTATTGCTGCTCCATGTGAGAAAGGTCTGAGAAAACAATGGATTTTGACTCTTTACAGAGAATTTTCATTTTCATCTGGCGCAAACTGTCCTTTATTGTTCTTTTCTTTCAGGGATAGACCCCAGATTATTGTGACACTACACAGAAGATCCTCCGACACCAGATATGTTTGGAGAGTTTATATTAAACTCTAAAACGAAAAGTGATTTGGTACTTTGCAGTCTTACTGAAGCACGGTCTTTATAAATTACACATACACAGAGACACGGGCACACACACCGCATGCACACAAACTTTAAAATAAAGGTAATGATAATCTTTGGAAAATCTAAATTCCAGGGAGTTCATCATGTACCAGTTATAGAATGATGGGAGATTTTTTAAGATATTTTTACTTTTTGCAGAAAGAAAACACTGTACATCCAGCAAAGTGTTTGACTAATTCACACTAACTGTACAAATAATAAGTATTTTCAACTCCACAAATTATATCTCTATAATGGGGAGATCGGAATTTCCTTATATGCGATGTTACCCCAAATATTTTTTACGTTTTGGTCAAGAAGTAGCACAAACACGATATGTAACAACACTTCTACTTTAGCAAGTTGGCATCAACAGGTAAACTGTGACTTTTATTACTGATGTTCCAATGTTGCTGTTTTCACGCAAGAAATGTCCTGCAAAGCGGTAAACACGGATGGACAAGGCATCAAAGACATGTTTAAGATTAACTGTAGTGATAAACTCAAAACGCTGAATTTAAAGTTAATTTAATTAATCCTTTAGCGGTTTACCAACTGTTGATGTTATAAATCGTTTTGAGTTCTCTGAAGAAAAACAACGCCTCTGCTGTGATGAAGAAGGCCATTTTAAGGTGTATTAGAGGAAAGATGCCAAAACATACAAATTTTCCTGGTGGAACAAATCTATGAAATCGCGGTCAATGGAAACCGAAGAGATGATGACGACTAAATGGTAAAGTTTTGCAATGCTACTAGGTTAGGCTTTTAGCAGTCTCTTGGTAAAATAATAATTATTATTAACCTGCAGATTAGAAGGTCTCTTTTGCAAACGCGATTAAAACCTGGGAAACGTTATATTTGCTAAACAGTTTATTTCCCAAAATCTGATTAATTTTCACCAAAGATGCATGTTTTATCATTTATGTATTACTTTTCTAAACATAGTTTTATATGACATACACACTGTTCCTCAGAATATATTATTTCTTGAACAAATACAGAAATTTAAATCTCTAAAGCAACAAAAACCTTAAAGCATTTCCATAATCACCAAAAAGAGGCCTAACATTAACATGACATGTGAAGCAATTGAAAGTCTCAAAGAGGAACCACAAACACTTGTGAAATACAGATGACACCTAAGAAGTGTGCACAATTTATCACATCTTACCATCTCGTTCTGCCTTTACCTTAGTTTCTCAATGCACCAATGCAATGAACCACTGACAGGGCAATACTCTTTGAACAACTGTGTTACCACAGAGAACTACTGAGAGAGAACTACTACACCAACACAACCATAAAAAATAAGCTTATTCTAAAACGTTTCCTTATTGTAAAAGACATATGTACTACATAAATATTTTCACCTGTTACAACACTAGGACTAAGTATAAGAATACATTACCTCAAACTGTTTTTCTTTCTTTTACTGGAAGTACAACCACATATACTGTACAAAGCATTATGTTGCACAACCACGTGAAATGAGAATTCACTTGTATGGCATTCCAAAACAACTGTCCTTCTTGAGTCAGAATGTCAATGAATTAACAGCTGCATGCATGCCTTGTTACAGACTGGCCAGGAACACTGCTTTGGACCCTATCATCCCTCTATGAACTTATCAAATTATTCAAACAACACAACACAGATACACAGAAAGCAACAGGGATGCTTCAGACTTTTTTTTAGTATTGATATGGTCATCAATCCCTTTTCATAGAGAACTGGCCAATATTTAATGATATTAGGCTCCTACTTAAACAGTCATAACCATCTCACATGAAGTGTTAAAACATATTTTTAATGTACTGTAATCCACAGGTGTTTTTTTTAATTAACAAAATGATGTGTAAAGGCCTTATTATTGAATTACCATTAAATAACACTTCATACCTATTATAAAAATAAACAAATATTAAAATAACACTAAGAGCATTTTTCCATTTTAAAAGCTGATTTTTAAAATCATCTTACAGGTTTTAATACCAAAAATATTGGATCGTTCCATTGTAATACATCTTGACTGCCTTGAAAAACATTACAGAAGTTAGATGAGAATGCAAACTTTCCCATGACACAGAAGCACAGGTGTACAGAATGAGGAAAAATAAAACAAAAAGGCACGATGGGAAATACCACAGTGCGGGGTATGAGCTGTATATTACAATTAACATTTCTCTTTTTATCTAAAGAGTTATGCATTTTATTATCTGTATTTCATTATTTGCAGGAAACAGTATCAGTATCGTAGACACAAAATATTTTCACAGGTACTGTTACTACAAGGGTGTCAAAGGCTTTACACTACTCACACTGCAAACCAATATTTGAGAGCCATTTTTACAGTACACATGGCGGCCATCAAAGTGTGGAGTATAATGTTTCGTGTCTACAAAGAAAAAAAGTCTCAGGACGGTGTCTCAGCTAACTGCTGACTGAGTCTGACAGTGATCCATGAAAATGACAAGTACAGAACGCTTTCATTCTGTATAATAAATAATCCAGAAATACCCCTTAAACCATAAAAAAATCTAAATATTCAGTTTGCTCATTTTGAAAAAAAGGGATCTTCCACACTGTTTAGGCTGAGATTCACGTAAGAACCAATTCACCTCAAAACACCTACTTTCATTCATTTTATTTCAACTGTCATGCATCTATTGCACTTCCTACCTCACAAAGCTTCTGTAATATGCCACTACTAATGAAAATAATAAATCACCAAACAAGGTAACAAGAAACAGTAGCATATACAGTACTGTCTTTACAATACACTTTATGCCAATTTATTTGAGCTGCTGCTGCACAAAACAACTTTATCCATACATGCCGTTTACTCTTGACAGTCTGCTAGCAAGGGATATTGATTTTTCCAGTTAATCAAAAGGAGCACCATGCAATAATTTGATATCACTTTATCATTTGGTTTTACTATTCTCTAAGGCCAATAGCTTATTTAGAAATTAATAACTTGAAACATGTGAGTAATTGGTGAACCCTCGTGGTTTTATTAAATATTTTATTTCACTCACACTATCTCCAAGTATTTCAACAGCTATACAATCATGGCGAAAAAAAACGCACCTGTATATAAACTTACTAAGGTGAGTCCAGAAGGTCCAGTCTTTGAGCACTTAATACTACCAATTTAGGGATGAAGAGCAAAAACTAGAAATTATTTCTACCAAGGTAACATTACCTCAACAGCAAACCAGTAAAAGCCAAAAAATGTGTCTCCTTAGTCTGTCACTAGTTTACAAATCAACTTTAATGGATGTGGGAAAATATCCAATTTGTGTGTCAACAACAAAAAACACCACCTCCACCAAGGTGTAGTTCAAAAGTAAGTGATCATGGACAGGTGATGACAGAATAGCATGCTAAATAGGTACAGGCTCATGGCCAACCTGCAGGTAGGTGCAAGTCGACTCAGATCCTGAGGGCACAGCTTTTCACCGGCGCACCTCCTAAGACTTTGTTTCGATGGCCTCTGACTGTGTGCTTGGTTTGGGCACATTTTCTTTTGTTCTGTTCAAAACGTGCCACTCCCTGAAGTTTGCATTTAAACTACTGTAATTTATTAATTAAATAAGCATCTTCCTTCACATTCCTTAAAGGAGACTGTATGACATTCTATACCTTAATACACACACACACTCACACACACACACACACACAATGTACAGTTTAAGATAAATTATTTATCATCTATATGCCTTTATTCTTCATAAGATGGAGCTTTTTGGGCAATACATATGAAATACAACGTAAAGCTGTAAACATACTAAATGTAAATTACCAATATTTAAATATTTAAAATGTAAAAATACTAAGGGATCATTTATTATACCTTCATTCAGCAGGTATATTTATGTATGATTTTTGTAAAATGCAAAAATGAAAAGAACCATTTTAATTAGTACTTAACAGTTGCATAGGCAACCACAAATTTGCATAGGCTTTTAACATTATCAATCAAAGAAGATGTAGTAGATTCCTTTCTTTAGAGTTCACACTTGAGGCATATGTAAATTTTATTTATAAAAAAAAAAAAAAAAAAGGCCGATGCTTGGAGTTTGAACTGACTGCTGCAGTATCACCATATGCAATTAAATAAGTACAAAGCCGAAGTGTGCAGGGTCACTGTTGGAATCTCACATTTTTAAGCCACAAATGATAGATTTCCATATCAGTATGACATGTTTTATGGAAGCAAGCATATTCATATAAGCATATAAGGCATATTCAAACATATTAGCCATTGTACAAGCTTTTATAACCATACACCCAACTACAAAGTGTGAATAATAAAGAAACATATACCATATGTACCTCTACTAGTCAAGAGAAACAAGCATCAAACCTTGTTTTCATGAAAGGTTTATACAATTCTGAAATGGAATAAATCCAAAACTTGTTTTCCATTTTTTCATATGGTAAAATTATACATATTTAACACAATTTGTCTGATACAGCATCATAAAAGCATCAGGTTTTGACTGCAGATACCAACATGTTACTTTATTGCATAAACTTCTGGTTCTGTTATACAAAAAATTGCAGCAGAATAACAGTTTACTTGATTGCAATTTAAATTCAGAAGTGCAACAAAAAAAACTGAGATAGCACTAAGCAGTTCAACTAAAAAACTAATCTTAACCCTTTAGATTATTTTAAATACATTACAGTAATTATATGCCAACATTACTACCAACATACTTCTCATCAAGATTTTTGGTCACATGAAGTTCTGCTTTCAGTTACTGCTTTGTACACAAATTATATAATTTAGGTTTTATCACTGTGTAATGTCTTCTTTGACAAAATCTTGCAGCTCTTGTTGCCAACAAATACATGTGTTTTAGAAGTATTCCCAGCAGCATGTAAAAAAAGAAAAAAAAACCCCCCAATCAGACCACACCCCCCTCCCACAATTACAGATTTTAAGTCAACATAAACACTGTACAAAGTATGAATTAACAAATCAACTAATAGATGCTCAGAATAATTTGCATGATATCACTAAAAACATCATTAAAATCTGAGGCATGCTTTAAAAAAGTATCTGAATGAGTTTTACAACACATTCAGGGTAAGCATTCATACAATGTTTTTACAACTGTATACATTTAATAAAACTAACAGATGGAAAAAAAGTCTTTTGCCAAAGTCTTCATTTAAATTCTGCTTCAGTTAGTAGTTTACATTATCGTGCACCTTTGCATTCGATATAAATATCTGGTTAGTGTTGTCTTATCTACATTGGAGCTGCTCCAGTGAACAAAAAGCATTATGGAGTACTTACTTTTAGAAATTAACATATTTATCATGTGATTTTCATTACTTTAACAGTTACAGTGTAAATATAGACCTACATCACTTTGAATTGTTACCACTGTGCTTTTTGGACTATCACAGGATCCACTGAGGCAAACTATCTTACGTATTGTGATCAAAGTTTTTTTTTTTTTACACATTCAGAATATCTACTAGAATTGTAGTTACAATTCTATCAACATGGTATTTGGACCACATACGGGGAAAAAAATCATGTGCACTGAAATCAGTCTGCATGCGAGCAGCATGTCTGTGTGTGACAAAACTGAATGCTATGCTGGGTAAATAACTCCAGTGAACCAAAACTGGTCTTCTTTCTAAGACCAAATCAGTATAAACTGCAAATGTATACATCTGTATGTAATAAGGAGAGAACACTCAATGTCTGATAAGATGTTTTTAATTTTATTTTACAAGTATTATCACCGACACTTAAAAAAGTGCACGTGTGCTAGCTGACATAGTAAGTGCATGCCATTTATGGAAATGTTCATTCACATCTCTTTTAAGCCTTAAAAAAACTCAGTGGCAGTGTGACAGTCATGTGTTTAAGACAGATAAAGTATTTATCGACAGCAGAAAGACACTAATATCTCGTGTAACGTCTTAAAGCCTAGGAAGTTTATTTGCTAATTCTAGCTAGAGTGTTGTATACTGTGCGTCCAGAAGTTCTACATCATGATATTAACATATACGATGCTGTACTGACAGCTGGTACCTGAACTGTATTCAGTGAAAATGAATTTCATCTAACGGCCCACTGTTTTTAAACATTGTGGTGCAGCAATGACCTGAAAATCGCTATATTCCATAATCTTTTCTGACATGTGTAGGCCTATAGTTTGATGGTATGTTAAATTGAACTATCACAGACATTTAGGCATGTTTGTTTTTATCCCTACTGTGAGTGGTTACTATTAACATGAGCCACAAACACTTTATAACTTAAAAAAACAACAGTATTCTGAAACAGCATAGCTGCTCGATAAATAAATAAAAACTGACTGTAGATTTTATCATGAACTAGACTTGGTCTTATACTGAAATTAGTGTCCTGTCTTTGCAGCAATGACCAGTGTGCTTAAGAACTTTCATAATTTTCTTTTTACTGAATATATAAATAGAACACATCATCTAGCTAATGTGAAACGAGTAAATGGTTCCTAATTTTAAAATGGAAAGAGCCGTTACTTCACACACTATTGTCTAGCTAGCCGCCTGCTTGTTCTCATGTAAACGGGTGTTTTCTTAATTTTATACACAGACACACTATGTAAGCAAAGCAATACAACTATACCTTTTAGGTCCTTTCGAATATGTGAATGTGAACGTAGCGTCTGCGTATCGAAAATCTGAAAAAAAAGGGGGGGGGGAATGTCAAACAACGAGGAAAAACGAAATTAACACAAAATGGTATTCATAGAAAACACCGTGACCACAAGAAAAGTCTCATTTCAACAAGTGCAGTTTCCATGGCAACGTCAGAAGGGGTTTCCACTGACGACGGAGGAAACAGACGATAATTAATAATGACTAACTAATAAAAAATATTCCTCATAGAAATGTGGTAGCAGATTTATATGCTTTCTTGCCACAGTTTGTTTACACACACTGTTAGGGCGTCATTGATACCAACATTTGGCTCTGATCTACAGATAATCACAAAGCAACGACACGGCTAGCATAATAATAATTCCTCTTTTTCCTTAACACATTCTGGAGCTTAACATCTAACTGACAACAAACAGCTCCGCTAACAACCAATTTACGAGCATAAACGGATCAGTCTAACTTCAATAAGGCTGAAATAGAGCGGATACACACACAACACATCCGCGTATTTAAAATTACATGAACATCATGCCGAGCTCACATTTCGTTTGTCTGAGCGCTAAGGTTGCCAAGTCGCCGCTAACTAGCTGAAGCAACATTCTGGCGCTAGTTTAATGCACGAATTTCCATCTACAACTAGTTAATGACAGGATTAGGGCAAGGATGAAGCCGTAACCAACACACACACACACACACACACACACACACAGCAGCGAAGTCGGAAACTCACCAGTAAACAGGCAGTCTTTCTCTGCCTTGCACCTTTGTATTACAATGTCCACGTCTTTTTGTATTCTCTCTTGTCTTGAACACATCCCCATGAAATAAAACCCCCTGGAATGGCTTGTTTTATTATACCAAAATATATAAATATATCAAATATCCCTATCGGGATGTGCGCGACGGTGTTCCGTGTGGCTGTAATGCGCTTCGCTTCCGTAAAATAAAACCCCCCAGGTGCGGCGACGAGCCCCGCAGCTTCAGCTTCAGCTCCCACTTAAACAGTCGCTGTAATAACAATGGATGCAGATGAAAAGCACCAGGACTCAGCGGCTCCGCTTCTCGACGTATATTTCATGCCGATGGCTTTTGTACGGGGAGCGCCAGCCGCTCTTTCGCATCACTTCTAACAATGGCGATTCCGAAAGCCGAACCGAGGTGCCCCCCCCCTCGTCTGTTAAAGTGAAACGAGCCCTGTTACCGAAACCCAAGCGCTCGTGCTCAACGTGACGCCCGTCTAGCATTTACTTTGTAAGCGGCATTAAAATGTTAAGCGGACATTGATTTACTGCATCGCTAGTGTTTTATTGCATTAATCTCATGGGAACTGACTGGCAGCTGAGGCTACACAAACGACACCCATGCGCTGAAAAATTATCTGGGTGGTTTTAATTTAGGTGATGTGGGATTTTGTATACTATTGCATGATCTTTAAAAGTTTGCCTACATGCGTTGCATCTATAATTAAACGTGCTCATAACGTTGATGCTTATCCTACAACATTTGTATTTGAACGCAAAATACGTAATTTTAAGACACTTAAGAACAGGCTATATATTCTTCCTGTATACGAATACTTAACCCATACAGAACGGACGCGCCCAAGTGGGTGGGTGAGATCTAGAAAAGGTTCCCAGTTTTGTTAATAAATTAAAATTTAATCAAATCAATCTCTTGATTAAATATTTTGAGAATTTGAAATAATGTGATACGAACTTAAAATTTTTCATCAGTTATAGATTTATTGGATTTAATATACTGCCTGTTTGGATTTTAATTAATATTCTGTCCTTAGGTAATTCTTTCCTTCTGAATGTTAACAGCAGACTGCTGTCTCACTTTAGCCCTCAAACATGTTAACACTAGAAAATATTTTTGGACGTAATCATCATCCACCCGTATATTATTTTATTAACAGGAATGGTTACGCCTGGTAAGGCCATTTTTAAACTAAAGTTCCTGTGAATTTTTGAGCACATTTTCTGGAGTCCAGGTTTATTTATAAATTTGTAATATTTAATGAATTACAACAGTTGATATCATTATATATCTTGTTTATCGACAAGTGTTTAAACATTAGAACATTACATAGAAATTTTTGAAAAGCCTGGGGTTCGGTCAGTCAGTTGTGCTCAAACTGACCGAACTGTGCTCTTGTAATGTCAAATAATCCTTGAGGTGCTAAAATAAACTTAAAAACATGTTCCAAGTGAGAAATTTCTGCACCATTTCTTTTTAGTTGCTGGTTCTCCTCTCTGTCACTTTTAGCCAAATGTTTAGGGACTCTTGGGAGATTCACAAAACCCCTCCCAATTAGTTTTTGCTGATAATAGCACAGAGGACATTGCATCAATTAATATTCTTCACGTAGGCCAACAACTGATGCATTTGCTCTTTAAGATAATACAGCACAAGTCAGTGATTTACAGTCAATGCAAAATCATCATTTGTAGTACAAAAGATTCTGCTATGTAAATTAGTAAAATTTATGGGTGGTTTCAGTTAAACTGTTAACTAGGTGAAATAATAATAAGAAGACAAATGAATTGTGCTGTATTCCACTGTATTAGCTAAATACCAGCAGTGAACAAAGGGACCAACCTTGGATTTATGCCAAATACAGAAGAGATAATAAGATTCAATATGTTAATTTTATATACAGTGTCTGCTAAGACTGACTATGCAATGCATAATGTCAAAACCAGACTGGTGCATCTAGCGAATATAGGAACGAAAACAACACATATATATATATATATATATATATAAAAAATTGTCCCCTCACCCTCCGCGGACGGTCTTATCCATCCAAGCTCGGGTCCTCTACCAGAGGCCTGGGAGCTTGAGGGTTCTGCACAGTATCTTTGCT
>JABJVR010000095.1:4023851-4062301 GCA_025773905.1 Chitala chitala | reverse complement strand
AGCTATTAAAAATGCATTATTTTCCAAGTGACATCCATTTACACTGCTGCAGACACGATAATTTGAATACATTTCAGTCACTATAGCAACTATACCTGGTCTCAATTACAGAACTGTAAATTTGTGCGTTGATTTATACCTGTAATTAATGGACACAGAAACCAGATCCCTTTGAGGCACTTTCAAGATCTTAGTTTATTGTATGGTAGAAAGCAAGTATACAGAATAGGGTTCCCTTTAATTTCAAGTGTAGTCATACATTTTTAAAACCGTATTACTTCCAAAAGAATATAAAAAAAAATAATAAAAAAAAAAAATTAAAAAAATGAAACGTTCCCGCAAATTAGTGTCCGTTTATACTCCCAACAACAAAACAAACCATAACAAGCAAGAATATAAAAAGAAAAGCAACAGAATGTAAAGTTAACAAAATTTAAAATACATAAAATGAAGTACCCAGGTGTGGAGGCGAATATTGATGGAGTTGAACCTGCAATGTTAAGCTGAAGGTGGGAAACAAAAGAAAGGGATTCCATCACACAGTAAAAAAACTTGTACAAAACATAGAATAAACAACATGTTTTGTTTGGAGTACCTGGTTATGAAGTCACACGGGGGGAAAACAAAATTGGCAAACGTGATTGGATACTTCACTGGTAAAAAGTGCAGCCTAGGTCTGTCCTAGGTCAGTATAACCGGCTAAAGCAACAAGTGTTTGATTAAACTATTTACAAAATACATACAGCGGAATGTTTCACACTCCATGATTGCGCAATTTAAAAATCAGGATACGCAGGCAACAAGAAGCTGGCTGGCTAAAGCGCTGGCAGTTAAAGAAAGCTGAAATAACCAGGCCATAGAACATGAGCACAAACGAATTTAAAAACAGCTGCTTAATACAAGAAAATGAAGACTCCAAAAAGGAATGTGATTTGTGGGGGAAAAGGGGGAAAACGTATGAATACTTTTCCATCCTTAGTATGAAGGCAAAACAATGTTAATATATTTTAACAGAAAAAAAGGTTATAATGTACTCAAGGCTGGCAAAGGGGAAAAATATTTGTTAAAGATGGAACTCTTGGATTATTCTCAACACACACAGGGATGTGAACGAGATCCAAAGAGGTTTTAAACCAAGCCTCTCGAATGTTCCGGAGAGTAATACACAACGGATATGTGCTTGTCTTCAGTTTTCATTGGCAGGACCAGCAACGTGACTGATGAAACTAAACGGATCTCACAGTGCACAAGGAGGGTCGGGGGAGTATCTACAAGTTGGGGAACAGAAACGGGACCAAACAACCTGTGAAGGCAACAGCCCAATCAGAGGACACCTTGCCATTTCCCAGAGCCAGCGGCGTCTCCAGCTCCAACGCGTTAGAGCGTGGAGACGCTCGGCCTTCCAGTGGCTCTTCCGCTCGTTCATTTGGTAAAGGCGGCCACGACAGCCCAGAGCAGGTCGTTCGTGTTGGACTTCATGCTCTCGCCTTCTGGGTCCAAGTCCAGCAGCTGCCGCACCCGCTTCATGGCCAACTCGTACTGGTCGTCCATTAGCGGGGCGAAGGCGTTCTCCAGCACGTCCGACGAGTGGGCGAGGAAGATGAGGGCCAGCAGGCGCTTGTCCATGCGGTGTGGGTCGTTGACCCACTTGTCCAGCACGGCCTCCTGAACCTTCCGGATGAGCCGCTGCTTGACGTTGTTGTTGGTGAGAGGGTGCGTGGTCATGTCGAACAGGAGGAAGTTCTGCTTCTCTGTGGTGAGGACACCCTTCTCCACCAGGTTCTTGGCCAGGCGCTCCCGTACGTTCCTCAGCTGGTAGTGCAGTTTCAGAGGGTTCCACGTCTCGCCTGCGGACAAAGCCAACATCGGCATCAGGAAAGGAGGAATCGAACAAAGGAGTTCAACCTGGGTGTTGCTGTATGCTGCCATGACACACACAGTATGAAGTGGTTAGAAATTTACTTTACTGAAGTGTAATAAGAAAACAACAGCTCTTAATCACAGATGGCCAGCAGGCCTAGAACCAGATAAACCGGTAACTATAAAGATTCACTGATTAATTTCACATTAAACCAGCTGAATGGTTGGGATGATCTGACAACATCTACAGCTTTGTCTGTTCCTTTAACATTTTACATGCAGAGGGACAGCTGAAAATAGAAAAGCATAACAGCAGAAACAAATGCTTGTTTGACGAGGAGTCCGTTGCGGAGGAGGACAGCTCTCCTCACACCCTGCAGCGGCTCTGTGACGGAAGGAGTCCGTACTAACCACTGAGCAGCTCGATCCAGCTCTGCACTGTTTCCGGCGGCTGGGTCTCTCTGATGTGCTTCAGCGCTTCATCCAGCAACACATCCCCAGTGGGGGCGTCCGACTTGCAGATCACCTGGTGACACCAAACACAGAGGATGTGAAAACACTTCACACTCCAGACAAAATTAACATGAGAAATGAAAACCTCCACTTCCACAGTACCCAAACTACGCAAGATTGACCGATTATCGGTTCCGCCGATTATTAGGGTCGATATTCAGCACATTTTGAATACCGGAATCAGCCTTTTAATTTACCGACAGTGTCATTATGCTGCCCACACGTCTGGGAAAACCTCTCAGGGGTCTCTCACGAAGTGCCACCCACCGTGTGGATTGACAGTCTCACTCAAATAGGAATATTTAAGAAATACTGTAGTATTCAGTTTCCCAGTAATGAAATTTTATTTAAATGTGTGGTTATAGGTTTTTTCCCCCCCCACAATTTTTTATGTTTTCGGAAGTTGAGCCAATTGTGTATTATAAAAGTTATTTACAAATACTTTACTTTGCCTAGGTGTTTCCAATTTTATCAAATGTGTTCATTAATCTCAGACTTGTTTCAAAATGTTGTTCCTTTTTCAAAACTAAAAAAAAAAACATACACAATGCTAGCAATTGGACCCAAAGGCCACCGATCAGCACCGGCTCTGGAAAAAAATGATATCGGAACACTCCCTACAAACTACATTAACAATATGAAAAGCACACGTCTGGACAGGACAGGAGAGCACAGGTTATGACGAGACAGAACGGGATGGGTGGTGCTGATGGATGTGGTCCACACCTTCCTCGCCAGCAGACTCTTCCTCCTCATCCCGCAGGTCTCCAGCTGCAGTCGGCCTCTGAGCGCCAGCTCGATAAGCATGCAGCCCCGCAGGCCCGAAGAAATGCAGTCGTTCCAGAAAGACGTGTATCCCTGCGAGTGTGAACCAACGAACAGTCAGGAACAAAGGCCACGGGGTCCAAGCCCACGCTACGATGCTTTACTGTATATCAGGTAATGAAAAACATGGTAAGCACTTTTTCCTCCCAAGACCTCTTCATAGGACAGCATTAATCTGTTCTTTCCAGTTGTAAGATTAAAATACAATTTCTTTTAGAAAAAGTTATGTGACTAATAAAAAGCAGATATTTCTCCATCTGTGGATGGTCCTGCTATAATCAAATTACTGTGTTTAGCAACAACTCAAAAACACCAAAGACCTGACAAATATCAACAAAAATGTATATTAACTGCAACTACAGTATATTTCTTTTAAACAATATTTTATTAAATCTTACCATTACTTGGTTAACCTCACAGTAAAAAAAAAAAAAAAAAAAAAACAGAAAGACTAATGCACACCTAAAGCTTAAATAAACGTGATAACTGAATGATATTATAGTCAAAATCAGTGACACCAAACTTCAGATCACAGCAGAGTCTTCAACGTACTACCCTGTCTGGTTCTGCAAAAACACACACCTTTAAAATATAATGTATCACACTGTCGACACATTTCCATAAGTACATTTTAAATACATCTTAATCACAATTCAAAAACTTTTTCACTTGAATTTCCATAAAAAAAAAAAATAAATAAAAATAAATGTTAAATTCCTCATACTTTAAGATGTGATGGTGTTTCCCCATTACTAACCAGCATGTACCACACAACATCAAACAACGTTTGTAGGTGCACGATCTGTGAACGGATGAAAGTTCAAACCAAAACCTTCTCTGTGTACAAGGTTACACCTTACATCCAGCTTTGACACCCCTGGTCTCCTACTAACTGCTGGGTATACCTTAGTATTACACATTCTCCACGTACCAGTAATTACTTCTTACAGCGATGCCATTCAGAATAACCAATTTTAATTCAGATACGATAATTAGTCTGGAAAGAAAGGTTAATGTCTGTTTTTGTTAACAAGATAAAAACTAGCTTTCTCAATCTCTTTAAACCCATTCACCTTCCCTGTTCTAGAAGCTCACATGTCGGCCCTGGCACAGAGGGCTTGCTCAGGCCTCGAGTGGGACTCTGCGCCTTGGCCTCTCTGCACAAGGCAGGCTTTGTAAGCAGGGAGCACACGGGCACAGACAGAGCAGCTGAACCCTGACCACCAAAATGGCTGTTCACTGAGCACGGTCTGCCACTCCTTCATATACATCACGCCGTCTCTCATCCCGCCTCGTCAAAAAGTTAATCGTGGCTGAAATTCACAGCCAGCTGCAGGACATGTGCTTCACACACCTCTCCCCAACACAAAGACCTCACCGATTCACACACCTCTCCCCAACACAAAGACCTCACCGATTCACACACCTCTCCCCAACACAAAGACCTCACCAATTCACACACCTCTCCCCAACACAAAGACCTCACCAATTTACACACCTCTCCCCAACACAAAGACCTCACCGATTCACACACTTCTCCCCAACACAAAGACCTCACCGATTCTTCTGTATGCCATTTGGGCATAATCGTTCCACCTTTCACAACACTTCACTTTTAATTATCCAACAGATAATTTGCTCGATAGGAAGTAAAGCAAGTTAATTACACAGGAGATAAAATGCAAGCCTGTGATCTCAAAGCGCTCTCCAAGTCATCACAGCTCCCGATGTGAAACATCAACATGTTAAACGTCACACTCATCTGTACGAGTGTTTTACGAAATATTCCGGAACGGTGCATCCTATAACTGGGCTATGGTCGATTTGCAATTAATCAAAATGTACGCAAACACTCAAGTTCTGACAACCACCAAAGTGTTTATTGTAACGTCACCTAGCAGGGAGATTGAGGTTTGCTTGAACAACTCTTGAAAATGACACCAAATTAGGCTGTATGACCTCTAATATGTGCATTTTACTTCCCTGACATGGAAGAATCCACACAAATATGTAATTTATATTCTGCATATATTACAGGGTGCTGAGACGCATTAAACTCATCTTGATCCATTTCATATTCCCCAGTCCATGCATCGTTATTGGTATTGGTAATTACACACTGATTGCTTCCTGCACGATCCATTTTCATTCTTGCAGTGATGGCGACACGATTACATTTCATTTAATATTAGAGCCTGCAAACACCTCAAGTAATTAAGCCAAAGAGAGCAGGGCTAATGATTTTACCGCTAAATTATTTCCTTTAGCTGACAGTTAACTAAAATACCCCAGCCATTCCTCACAGTAATCTTAAACTATACTTCTCTGTCAACATTTACTACTAGTACTCAAAGTCATATTCAGGAAATGTTCCTTCCAGCCACTCTATGGAGGCAGCAAGGCGTAATTACTGTACATTTTCAAATAATCTCCCATCCACATTGGAGGCTAAGCACATGGTTAACACCCCTCCATAATAAAACACTCACCTTGTCAATTGAGTTAACACTTCAGCCTGACACAGCACCTAAGGAAGTGTGGCCAAAGACACACAGAACAACCTACCACCTGCACACGCCTTCAACATCCAGGTGCGTTATCAATGTCAAATAGCAAAGCTGATAACACTCACCAGCCCTGTAACCCATTCTCCCTCTCAACCACATTTTCCTCTAGACATCTTTAGCCTTATTGGCTGCTTAAATCCACATTTTCAGCATGTTCGTTTGAATAATCAAAGCATGCAATGGTGCCATTCATTTACATACTGATGACAAAAAAAAAAAGAAGTCAGAGACCTTTGTCAGCAAATTGTGCAATATGCTTGGAGTAAAACTTTAACCAATCCCTGGATAGCGCAGAAATTGTGGTAGTAATTAACATTTTTAATTCATTCCGCTGCCAAAACTAGAACCCTTCACAACACAAATGACACAAAAGTCATAAGAAAAGGTTTAACAGCAAAGCAATGGCAGCCGAGTGGCTCAATGGGTAGAACATCAGGTGGGGATGCAGAAGCTTCCCAGCTTGAATCCAAGCACAGCCAGGTGTCTTCTTGAGCAAGACACTCCTATGCTAGCTCCCCAGGCACCACATGTGGCTGCCCACTGCTCCCTGCAGGGGTTGGGTTATATGCAGATTATTAATCCCATAGGGAAATTACTTAAATACTGTAAAAAAAAACGTAATACTACACAGCCTATAGTTTTGCACAGTCATACAATATGGGCATGTAAATGAAAGTGCACGTTTGTACTACTATCTCGTCCGATTGGAGCGTGTACCATTTTGATGAGGAGTCAGTCCCATCGCTGGAACTCTGCCGGGACGTTCGTATTTGTATTAAGTCCTTCATGTTGGCATACATCTTTTAAAATAAACGCGCATATTAACGAAACCACGTGGTACAATTCTGACTAAAATTAGATACACACGCTACACTGTATACATTGCTAAACTATACCGTGCTGATCCTGTACGAAATAACATGTACTTGAATCACAGCATGATTACACAAGACAGAAAAGTACGAAAGAAAAAAAAAATCAATGGTGATCTCATGCAACTGGGACAAACACACTTTAATGCATGTTTCATCAAACGGCTGGACTGGTAACCGAGAACTAATTATTTAAATTTAGTATGTAACACGCCTGAAAACAATACGATTATTCAATTTCAACAACTATTGATCTTTTAGGATTCCTTATATGCACACACGCCACTTTACCCGCAGTAACATTACTGCCTGCACGGTTACCTCCGGTTAAAATGTCCAAAACAGCACACTTGCATTGAAAGCAGCCACCCTGCTTGTGTTATTAATCGGACTTTCTCATAATGACGAGATCTCGGTGGCTGCACACTCCATGAAAGACATAATGTGGCCGAACCAAAAACTGCAAATAAACAGAAGGCATGAGAAACCTCTCGGTCCTTCAATCCAAGCAGCAGCACTTCTTCCATCAGCGTCAGCCGCGTCTCTTTGGAGTCCCCTTTGTCGTCGCCGTCGTCCTGCTCGTCGCGGCGCCGCGGCTCGCTCTCCTCGTCCCCGGATCCGCGAGCCTTGTCGGCGGCGGCGCTGCCGCCGCCGCGCGAGGCCTCGGTCCGCCTCTGCACCAGGCCCGAGCTCCTCTGGGTCAGGGAAGTCATGGTCAGCAGCCCTAACGACACCCGAGCTCCCGATCTTGTCTTTAGCTACGATTAGCCGCTCTCAAGGTTTCCGACGCATAAATGGACTCCCGCTTGCGGCTTTAACCCTTCCCGAGGGCCGTTTGGCTGTGTACTTAAAGCGATCCGGGGAGCCCCACACCCCTACTTTCCCCCTTTCCTATAACTAATATGGCGAAGAGCGATGACGACAGCAGCGTATCCGTGGCATCGCAGCCACCCTCAGGTTGGGAGGGAGGGAGCGCGCTTTGCAGGGTTATGCGCAGCCAAGTGTGCAAAACTGCTCATCTGAAGTTTAGGTTTATTCGTATATTTCACAAAAATAATGCACTCTTTAAATAGAACCTGCGCCTGTTTAGTGTTTTTGGTGGTCAGTTTGAATTTTTAAACATGCACACGTTTTTTAATCTTACAAAAAAATCCGTAAACTGACCGTCCTAACGTTTTAGTTCCATCTCGTCATTTAAATAATCTGTACACAATATTCCTTTCATACGTGCCTATTTATAAACATAATTCTAAATGTAAGAACCTGCAGTTAAAAGTTACACCTTTAAGCTTCCTTTTGCACATTAAAAAATGACAGACTGCGATTACAGTTAAAAATTATGCTCAAGTAATGGTGCATTTGCTGATTTTAAGGGAATTAATCTCAACAGTAATCAAATACTCGGGGGTTACCTGCTGGGTGTGTACCCTGGGCATTTGAAAGTCTTATGGTACGGATTTCTTCAAATTGGAGTCTGTCAGTACTCTAAAATCTGAATATTAGGGGAATTATGGGATGATACTGAAAAAGTACAGAAAGTATTTCTATTGAAAAATATTTTAATTATTACGCATATAACTATTAATCTATTGTACTCAGGCATCCAAAATGTTGCGATTTTTAGTATTCTGAATGGTGTGAAAACATAGGTATGTGCTATCCTAAAATACCTCTATGACATATTTGTGGAAGCACGCCCCTTCCCCAAAGATCAAATGTAAATGATTTCCTCACTAATCCAATGCATGTTTTCCTACCATATTCTAGAGCAAAACCTTGATTCTCTAAGATGCAAATGTGTTTATTTACAAAAATGAAAAATTACATTCACTGTCATTTCTCAAACCACTTATTGAATTCAATAAATATCTTCATAAAGCAATGACTGCAACTTTTTAAAAAGCATAAAAATCACCCATTAAAAAACCTTGGGTGGGCCTCTAGCAGGCTGACATTAAGGTTGTTTAGCACACAAACTGCGATGTATTTAAGTACCACAACCCAAACAAGCAAACCAAAAATTACATTTCCAGTGATGTGTGTACTGCTAAAAAAGCTCCCAACAGTAACTTGTCTGTATCACCATATCTTAATAGTATCAAAGAATTCCAACAAAAAGCAAAAACCAAAAAAAAAAAAAAAACTGCAGTAATGACTGAGCACATGGAAGTACAAGTACTTTTATAGTTAATCACTGAAAACACCAAACACAGGAGATATAACCTTAGGAAGGTAGGCAGTGGAAATGCCAGCAACGTTTTTACAGAGAACTCATTACAAATTACCAAAATGTTTATCTCACATTACATTTTAATATTTTCATTTCATTTTAAAATACTGTTTAATTAGTAACATTGTAATATGCAATTACTTCAATGCTTGTGACAATGAAACCACCTGCTAAAAAGTTGAGGTATCAGTCAGTATGCTGGCTGTACAATATTATATTCATCAAAAACTGATCATCACAATTTTTGGCCAATTCTTAAATAGCTTGTTCCGTTACATAAGCAAGACAAATAATCCAATAGCTTGATTTCTAAAAAATTATCTTAAATAGACATACAACAAAAACATTTGGTATTAGCTAAACGTACTGTCGGTGCATTAGCAAATTGTTAAAAAAAAACCCAAATTTACCCATTATCCTTATGCATGAGTTATGTAATTTGCACACTTGTGCCAAATATACAGGCGGAAAAATATCTGATGTGTGATTTTTGGAATTTATCGCTTTTAAAATGAATAATCCCTACATAAGAAGACCCTCCAAACAACCTGTATCGGCACCAGCTATAGAAATTTGCTATTGCCATCGGCTACACATTTCCTTATCGGTGCATTTCTAATCTTAAACACTGCTGTCAAAGTTAGGGATCAACTTCGGTCTCCACACAGTAGCCGACAGACACACATTATTAGCACTCATAACATACTTCATTGGAATGTTTTTTTAACAGATGCCCTGCAAGAGGGCAGGCCAAATTCTATACCAGTCACAGTAAACGCATCCAACAAAAAGAAAAGGTATCATGGCCAATATGGGATACCGCCTGCAGTACGTTGGCATCTTCTGCTTTGAAGAATGACATGGATGCTTGCTCGCAAATCCATTATGCAAATGGACCGAGGTTACAGAAAAGGGCATTTCAGCTTCAGCCACAGTCACCTGCACCGAGGTTACAGAGGGGGGCATTTCAGCTTCAGCCACAATCACCTGCTCTAAGGTTACAGAAGAGGGCATTTCAGCTTCAGCCACAATCACCTGCTCCAAGGGTACAGAAGAGGGCATTTCAGCTTCAGCCACAACCATCTGCACCAAGGCTCCAGAAGAGGGCATTTCAGCTTCTGCCACAACCATCTGCACCGAGGTTACAGAAGAGGGCATTTCAGCTTCTGCCACAATCACCTGCACATGTGTTTTTCACATCCTTTATGCAGAGAAGCCCATTTCAGATCAGAACAGGGGTCTTTCTATAATTGTGTTATTTTACACATGAAAAAGTACTTAAACTGGTTTATTGCCATAATCTGATTTTTCCCAGTAATTGACATGAATACACTTGGTCTAAAGAAGTGCTGTGAAATTAATTAATGCTACCCCGTACACGGCAGCTTTTAATTTCATTCAGGTTGGAACCCACTTACCACAGTGTAACTATAATGCCCTCAAATAGAAATGTTTCTACTATTAAGTACTTTACCATGGTTGTATAGTCTGATCCTCTAACTATGCAACTCATTATACAGTGAAAGTATTATGTAATCTGGGAAGATTATTTTAAGATACATTAAAAAAAGTACAAAAAATTTTTTTTTTCCTATCTAATATGATATATGCAAAATTACACTGTGTTACTGGATATGATGATGTTAACCAATCACTGTTAGAAGGCATCCTGTGAAACGCCTGGGTCCTCATCATCCTTGTCTGCCAACTGGCCCATGTCTGTGCAGCCACCATACAGGCTGGTGGGGATGGAAGGCTTGAAGGAGCTCAGGCGAGGCGCAGCGAAAGGGAAGGAAGAGGACAAGCGGAGGCGGGACTTGGCAAATGACTCCGAGCTCCGCAAGCCTGACGTCGCCTGGAACACCCTTTGCTCCAACTCTGCTCGGAGCTCATCCACCTCCCGTGCCAGGCTGGCGACCTCGTTGCTGAGGGCGATGTCCCCACCGCCGAATATCTGCACCTCGGGGATCCAGCGGAGGTAACGCTGGGTCCACAGACGAATGGCCGGCCCATCCAGGTAGGGCAGGAGCAGCCCGTGGTAGACCAGAGGTTTGTTCAGCCAAGCGGTACAGAACTCCCGCACCGAAGCGTGGGCGGAGTCCGGAAGCTGTATCCAGCGACTAATCCTCATTCCTCTCAGCATCTTCTTCAGACTCTCTGTCTCTTCCTTGAAGAAACCCTTCTTTGGGGGGGTGTCTGTGAAGGTCAAGGACTGCTGCCTTACATGCTACCAAAAAGAGCAAACAACTTGTGTAAAATGTTCATGAAAAGCAAGTACAGTATGTTATTCACAATGAGTAAGACTGAACCTTTTTGTTCTTTTCCTTGATGGACACCTCTTCTGTAGGGTTGTCTGAGGGCAGGGACTGCTGTCTTAAAGTCTGAAAAAGCCAACTTGTATACCATAAAGGTATCTTAACAATGAAAAAGTGCTGAAGAGGCATTTAAAAGCATGCTTATATATTTGTTAGGTAGTGCTGGATCATGACTTGACTGCACTGTCTAAACAGACTGATTTATAAGGTGAGTACCTTTGGCCGCTGAGGTGTCTTCTGGGATTTGTCTTGTTGAGTTTCTTGGTAGAGTGGATTAATAAAGAACTCCTGAGATTTGCAGTCAAACTGCAAAGACCAGTCCCACACAGCAGGAATATTCAGCAGGCCTCTGTTTGTTTGAGCCTCAATCTGTCAGCAAAAGGCAGAAAACAACCCCCCCACACCACAGGTAAAACAGCAGCCCCATGTTTGTGGATGAATCCCACAGCCTGATGAAGAACACGACACACAATTCATATGTGAACTGTACTCATTTGGTGGCCGCTGTTTCTCAGTTCTTGTTTATTCACGGTGCTGGTTTTTTTTTTTTTTCCCCTGCACGTTTCTGTTCTTAACTCCGCTCAGTTATTTAGGTGTCCAGATCATAAAGATAACCATTTCTCATGTCCACTTGTAATACAATTGGCATCTCCTGTTCAAATGGCAGGCTCTGTGCTATACATGCTACTTCTTCAAATATGAAGGTCAATCCTTTTGGCTTAATTATTAATTAGGTCCTGGCTCTGTTACAAGCAGTTTACAATGTTAATAGAGCAGAAGTTTAAAAATTAATCTCTATTTTAAAATGGCAATACTTTCTTGTAGTGACACAGGCAAGATACCACTAACACAGCATTTAGTTTGATCAGAACTCCATTACTATGCGTTTGTCTAAAGTTAGTCCCTGGTGCATGACACACTACAGTCATTTCACACACAGAAACGAAAACATGTGGTGCAAGAAGCTTCTTCATACATTTTAATTGAAGAAACCGCACAACTTCTCCCATCCTGTCTTGTCATGGTTGTAAAGAAGAACTAGGACAGACTAAAATGAAAGGTGTGGGACCACTAACGTGCAAGCTTGCCTTCATGATGGAGACCCTCTGGTGGGGCGTGTTGAACAGGAAGGTGCTGAAGACAGCGATGTTGATGCTGTCCGAGAGAACGGTCAGGTAGGTTTCAGAGAACTGGAATGCCGGGCTGTGCTGCTGGAGCAACTGCCACACGCATTCGAGGAAGAGGAGGAAGACAGGAGACTGCACCTGAAGTGGACACAGGAAGGCGTCAAGGAAAGAGTGCACCTGTGCACCTCATTACGACAGCAAACAAGGGCAGCATCTAAATGCACCTCTTTCTCTCCGCTGTGCAGGTGGTTGCAGCGGTCCAGGAAGTTGTGGCCCCCAGCGACCCATTCCTTTTGCAGTAGGCTCTGGAAGCCGATCAGGGTTCGATAGTAAGGGTCCAACATCAGCTGCACAAGGCTGGAGACCAAACAGGTGAGGTCTGTGCCACCCTCCTCTGCGAATGAGCCAAAAAAAGTCATAAACATTAAATACCCTCATTGAGTATACTGTAACACTTCTTCATAGTCTTTGCTTAAAATATTAGAATTACACAGTAATAAATGAGACATAACAGGACATGTGCATTACCTGACGATCCTGCCTAATTTCCACAATAAAAATATTCTAGGGCTTATAACAGGCATACAGTACAGGCATACAGTGGTTTTCAAGCAAGTCTTGTGAAACAAGGTTATGAGACAGCCAATCAAAACCCAATAACACACCAAACCTTAGCATTTAGAGCATCATTTCCCAAGATTTCTTTAGCAAGAAATCAGATCTAAAGTCTATAGTGTTGGGTAGTGTAGTTATAACAGAAGCAACAATTCTGCATTTTATTTAGGTTCAGAATACTTTACAAAAATGGTTTCTTAAAGCTTTCATTTTTGTAAAAAAGGTGCAACTTAACTCTTAAATACTAAAACAATGAATAGTTGGAAGCATTTTAAAGTATTTTTCCACAACTGCCAGTTGCACTACAATTATGATACAGGGTGACTGTGTTAGTGTAAATACAGTAATAGCCAACACAAATTCCGTGCTATGAAGGCACAAATCCCCTATTTAGCAATCTCATATGAGCCAATTACCAAAATGCTTATTAGCATAATTGACTACTGGTATAATAACTCAGCTTATATGACATGAATTTTACTGAAAAGTTCTCACCAATAAGAAGAATGTTTAAGTGTTGTCTTTCCAAACATTCAACAACTTCAACAGCCTTATGAAGACACTGTCTGCAAGAAATAAAACCAAGAGTTCATTAATAAAACCAAGAGTAGCAATTAGCTTTTTGTGTCTGTGCAACAAGGGTCCGAAGTACTTGATTTCTTACTAAATTGCAACAACTGAAATCTCAACATTAAAAAGGCTTTTCTTTATAAATGCCAAGCTGCTACTCTGGTGAAACAGACCATAGCATGTGAAACAGGAGAGCTGAAATACTAATTGTCTAAATACTAATTGTCTAATTAACCAGACAATGTTTAATCCAGCATTTTTTGGGATGCCAGTGATTAACAAAATCTTTATTTTTAAAGACATTCAATAATGTAATTTCTCATTTACTTGCACAAAAAGGCAAAACGTACTCGGACCGTCTTAGGGGGCTGTGAAATATTTCCAACGGATGGTGCTAAACTGGCCATGCCCACCAAATTGTTCAAAATAGAAAATGAGTTACATGCATTATCAATAGTTTACATTTTTATTTGGGCCTGTTTTAACATATCTGACAAACATTAGGCTGCAGATACCATTGGGAATACACCAACAACTGAGAAGACCGAAAATAAAAAAAAAAAAAGCAGACCTAATGATGCTGAACCACCTCGACGTTTCCAGTGTAGAGAACCACTTAACATCAGACATCCAGAACTCAGCAATACTGTCTGTAGACAAGTGACAGCATATAAAACGTATAGGGGGGACATGTGCACATTATTTTTCAAAATGACATACAAGGTTGAATCCAAGAATTTTTTTTTAATTTGCCAAATTCTTTGTAATTACAAAGTACTTGCATATTTAAAATTGAGAATGATCTAAAAATACAGGAAATGGAAAATCTGAAGTGGTCAGTATATCTGTCAGTACGTAGGAGTTGGAAAAAAAAACTGCAAGAAGGATTTTAAATCTGTACTGCCACCAGATAGCTGACAAAAACAAACCAGCTAGTGTTTCTCTGTGTGCACATGTGAGTGTGTCCATGCATGTCAGGCAGCTCACCGATGAGGAAGTTCTGTTTGAACTTGTTGTAGGACTGCTGGATGTCCTGGATGCTTGGCAGTGTGTTAGAGAGCTCCTCTGTCTTCACTGTTTGCAGCCCACATGGACCCACAGCACCCAACACTCTGCAACACAGCACGTCACCTTCGTGTCATGCTCAATATTGACGGTCATGCCTTGAAAACATCAGGAAATTCAAATCAAATCAGTTAAAAATAAAACATTTTAACAAGCGTGAAATTGGTTAAACATCATGTGCATATTACATATGTGCTGTTGTGTGCAACACTTTTTTACTGAAAGAGACTGAAGCTAACTTGTCCATGTAGGTCTTCTGTGCCTTTGATTCACTCTCGTCCTGCACCAACGGTAAAGCGGATGTTTTAAACAGAGAACAGCCACTGTGATGGGACCAACACCAGATCTAGTGAAAGAAAAACACAACCCCCAACACACACACACACACACACACACACACACCAGAATTACAAACACAGAACAGTCCATTACCTTAGTGCATCAAATATAACCCTGAATTCCACATTCACAATAAGGTTTCAGTTCTAAGAAAAATACTAATTCCTTTAATAGAACAAATGTGATGTATATTTAAAAAAAAAAAAAAAAGTCAATACAAGAATAGTAGCAGATTTTCCACTAAGTTAGCACTACATGTACTAAACATGCGCCAGAAGAACAAATCCACAAATTTAGCAAATATGTATACTTACCGGTATACCGTTTCCTTGAAATTTAGTTAAATTCTCCTCCCCAAGATTTTTTGGAATATAGAAAATTTGTGGTAACCTGTATAAAAAAAAAAAAAAAAAAACAAATGTCAACACTGAGGATTGTAAAAGTTTCAATGTGCATATATGAATCCAAAATGATAAATGAGCACAAAGGCATTTTAAACCTATGCATACTGAATAAACTTACACATAACACAGGTAATTTACTGCTCATAGATCAAATAACCACACACCTTATGACCCCCAAAAGCTACGCACTGCATATTTTCATACATCTTGCACATGAATACAATGCATCCTAAACAGGCAGCAAGTTTAAAATTGCATACCTGTATGAGATACTGAAATTTCCGTTGGCTTCCACTAGTTTGCAGTTCCCTTTGGTTCGTTTCATTTCTTCTACCCAGTCGTCCGCCGTGTCAAACATCAGTGTTCTCCGATTCCTTGGCATTTCTGCAATAAATGTCACGCGCGTTACTTCTCCAGAGCGTCAAAGCCACGTCGGCCGCAGACGTCTCTCCGTACCTGGCGCTACTGCGCCCTTCTCGCAGTAGGAGAATGCAAACACGCATCTGAGGGACTTGGATCCGAGAGCGTGGTGAACAATGCCCTGGAAAATCTGCACGGAGACAGTCGAGCACTCGTTCAACCGCAAAAACTTGAGTAACGAGCAATAAAAGCAGCCGCAGAAGCACTGGTGATTAATTAGTGGAAACAGTGTAACCGCCTTACCTTCCTGGCGACGTCTTCCCTAGTATTTCGGAAGGAGAAGTGCAGCACCCGCAGATCCTTGCAGTGGATAACTATCTTGGACGGGCATTTGTTCTTTACCTGCTTGCTAATTATTAGCTTCCTTTTATCGTCGAAGTCTAGTCAGGGCATCACGTTCTCATTAGTTTACAGGAGATGCTTTTCCATACACATGAATAAGACGGCATTAAAAGCATGTGCTTTGCCCCCCCTCTCCCCCCCCCCGAGACGGCTGAAAAAGTTGACACGTACCTCCGTAGATCTGATCGACGCAAGTTAGCGGAATGTCATTTTCTCCGTATAGCTTGTTTTTGAAAGGCTGAACCTGAAGTGTTCAACAAGACGAAGCTGAAATGTGATTTCAAGACATCCACTGCAATAGAGGATTGGAGAACTTCCTGTCATCTGAACACTCAAAATATAGACTCGAGAGGATTAAATAAATTGCACCATTATGATTGTAAAATTTATAATCTTTAGTGACATATTCATCAAAACCAAATCTCAACTGAGCCTTCACTGACATTTTATCAGTACCAATATGGCTGCACATTATATTAAAATACACATTCAAAACATGAAAGTCAGTGACAACTGCACACATACAAACTGATGACACTTCTACATTAATTCTTATTTTTCAAATATTAAGCAATTGTGCTTATATTGCTGGAATTAAGAAGCAAAAGTTTAAAAACACTCAATTTGCTCAGTATTTCATTTACAGTCTCTTTAGGTTACAAAAGTATTTTACATTAATTTAAACTGCATCAGTCGTTAGACACCAATTTACCACAATACACATGTAGGTTAGTTGGTGCCTTCGTGCTACTTAATATAACCTGATTTAAATTGTAGTGCAAAACCACTAGCAGATATGCATGCAAATAAAGAAATTAAAATATTTGATGAAATGCCCCTTGTTTTGTGCATCGTTCTACACTTTAGGGCCAACTTGTAGAACATTGTCACTATACCAACACATTCATGCAATTATAATTAATTGAAATGCTGATCTGAAAATGTAATTTGCATTATTTATATAGTTAATCCATGCAAGCAGACATGTCTGTGTGTGCAGTTTGTTTGTTTTTTTTTTTTTTCCCCTCTACAAAAGGATGTTTTAGCATGAATGTAGATTCCCTTTTCTTAGTAGCTATAACTCACTTTTATCACTGTCCAAGGAAGAGAGAATAAAAAAAAAAAAAAAAAAAACAACTTGTTTCACACCAGAGGTTCCTTTTGAACACAGATGATTCGTTAAAAGGGTTGTGGAAACACATTTAACCACTTCCCCACTTTACAAAGTTCGACACATCAGTGCAGTGACTAGAGAATCATCGTCGCTGTCAAAATCCACATTAGTAACAACTTACGTCCTCAGAGGCTGCCGGGTCGCTGACAAATGAGATGCGAAAGTTGGTGCAAAGCAGCGTGCCCGTTACATCCTGTTGTGGTTCTTCTTCTCGTGTGCACTTAAGGACTGGGTACGCGCTGCAGAACAGCACCTCACCTGCAGGGGGTGGTGAGGATAATATACAGGAAATAGGGCAATAAATGAAAAAGAAAAAGAAAAAAAAAAAAGTGGCCACAATATTATCCTCAGTATTTTGAGATAACATAACACTGAAGCACACTTTCTGCAAGAAGAAAAATTTTTTTTTTTTTTTTACACCCAATTACACATTCAGAAAAATTATATTCACTTTACAAAGGTTTATTTAAGCATTAAATGGCCTAAAACATCCTCAATATAAAACATCAGACAAAAGAAATGAAAACTACCTATATTAGTGTACTTCTAATTCATGCATAAAAACAAAATTCCAAGAAAGTCTGTATGGATTACCTGGCAAAAAGTGTGTATTATTTTCATGTACAACTTCCTGTTCTTCTGGTTTAATTTCCTGTAAGCAAACAAGAGAGACATTTTAAAATGGATACAAAAAAGGTATGGAATGTCAATCAATATTCCTTTTTGGATAGCTTACTTTTTGCAACTGAATTTCAGTTAAACATACTAAAATGTTGACAATGTTGACATTTAATAATACACAACACTGTGCATAATGTTTATCAGAGTTTCTCTAGTGTATGACTCTCAAAAAGGGACAAAGCGTTAATGTAACTAAAATCGTTAAGTGACAATAGGATTCTGGAACAAAATGAGATATTCAACTATCTGTACATCATTCTGCCACCACTTTTCTAATCAGAATTTAAAAGGTCACAAAAAGCCAGGTTACAAAGCAAGAGGTGGCATATTTAATTTGAGATATTGACATCAGTATAGATAATTCTTACTTTTTACTGCAAATGTAATATATGCCCCTATAAGAAAGTACTTAAATGAAAATGGAACAAGTTTATTAAAAGTACAGTACACCACTTTGAATGTCCAGCTTCTTTGGAGCTGTTAAGTAATCAATACATCATTTATTTACAATTTATGAATATAGTAATTGATGTCTGATTCAAGATAGTTTTAAAAAACATCATTTCAAATGTAAGTCCACAAATAAGTGGCGCTCTCACAGCAAATGCAATATTTACTGAAAAACCACATACGGTACATAGGATTAGTAACAAAAATGGCCACTAAGACACCATAACCTACGGTCTGGATGGTTTGCCTTAGCGACAGGTTTTGCATGCCAGTGCTAATGCATTTAGGGCTATTATATTGCTTGTTTCAGTCTCATGAGGTGGCGAGGTCATCTAGAAACTTTTCTGCCTTAGAGGAAGTAAAGTGTATCAACCTGCAACCCCTTTGTTGAACAAGTTTTTAATGCAGCAACGCAGTGTTCTAAGGGATATCAAACCTTACTGTGCATTCATCACATTTTCTCAGTGAATCAAACGCTATGCAGTTTTCCCAAACATCAGTTGAAGAGCACAGGTGGAAGTAGTATTGGATGTACTTGTCAGCTGCCGTATTGTACACATATGTACTCATACAAAGGAACACCCTTTAAACACGACAACAGTACAAGACAGCAGCATTCATTACTGCAAAACAATAAAATGCATGCTGCGTGAGAATATGTTTGCAGACATTTTACATGAATAGCATTCAACAAAATTCCTGTGGGGGCACAGCAATGTTGTCATGGCATACTTTCGATACTGTGACTGAGCTTGACCCTCTGAACAAATTAACGCGACAAACAGTACTGCGCTATGCGTAAAGGTGACAAATACTGTAAGCATAGTTTCAAAATTATTAATTATTCGCAGGCAATATACGAATGCATTAACACTAACCATGCATTCTGTGTCCGTATCCTTAACAGAGACGGACCTGTCTTACTATAGTCAAAAATATAGTAAAGCCATATTCTAACAAAATACATATTTTTAAATTATATTTACAAATCTGTTTTGCCCGTTTGTACATCAGATCCATTTCAGGTCAACACTATCGTGGCAAATTAAAATGCGCTTATAAGGTCTATAAGCAGTTTATGTAATTAAGACAAATTGTCCTGAACATTCATTCTGATGATTAAATAATTTCCGGTTAACAACAGGTTTTTCAATTGGCAATACAGAATATAGAAGAATCTAGGAAAGGTAGGCTAATTCAACATGAACCCAAGTTCTACCTTTAGCACCACCCTGTCTTTGACCGGTTCATAGTAAGGTGCAGCAGCTCACCCCAGGAGTGACGTAGGAAACAAACGATGGCTTCGCAAACTTCACTCCAGCGCTCCCCAACGAGAACATGTCGAAAAGAAGGACTTTTTACTGCGTATTAAATGAACTCGCGTTTAAATACTGTATGAAGTAGAGTAAAAAGCATCTCTTCCGCACACATATCGGCAACTTCAGACGGACTTGGACCTCACATCTGACGGTGTTCTTGGTGCGCTTTGGTTGGTGCGACGCTTGGTCTATTTTAATAGCAATGTGCCACGCCTTTGTCATTGAAAACTTCCTATTTTGCAGGTGGACATGTAAACAGGAAGCAAAAGTGACAGACTTTTAAGAACGGACTCAGTAGCACTCCATGGTGTCAAAAAGACGACAAATTGGACAGATAGCCTTTGTACAGAACTGCCGTGTCTTCTGTGTACGAACAGACGTGCTCAGTCCTATCGCCGGCTGGAAGGGAGCGCGTTTTTATGATGCCTGAATGCTGCTTGGTACTAATTTACTTCGGAACCGATGTCCTGTTGTCAGTGTACAAGTAGTACTACCTGTGATACAAATACGGTGACCAAGTTTTTAATAGGTCATCGTTTATTTCCTTTCAAAATTTCCATAAACACATCATTATAGGTTAAAAAAAATTACTAAATAGCAATTGCTTTAAAACGGTGCAGTGCAATCGACACTAAAAGAAAACCATATACCTAATCTTAAAGCACCAACAAGTTTGGCAAATAACGCTTTAAAATAAATTCTCATTAAATTTATAGGAAACCATATCCAAAACTGAACGACTAGAAATATGGAGCAGGTATTTGCAAAATATATTTTGCATAATAAATCTATACTACACTGGTTAACGGAACTGAAAATTGAAGTATAAATATAGCTTTGCCGGAATTATATCAAGACACTCTTGAAAACAATCGGTGTCAAAACAGCACCCAACTCCCTCCAAGTTCTCTGATAGTTTCTGCAAGGCATTTGTGGCCTATTTTAAAATACGTCATTTACGTACTATAATCTTATAACAATGCTGTAATAAAGCCAGAGAAAGAGCACAAATAATGTCCTTAAAGAACTTAAGTCCCCAGATAGCAAATTCTTACCTAGAGTTCACATAGCACTGGAGCAATTTATACAGTTATTCCAAAAAGCTTTTTTAAAAGCAAATTAATATGTAAAAATGTCATAACTTAAACGCTAAAGACAATTTAAATGTTTTGTGTAATATTGTAGTGACTGCCATAGGTGGCGGCAGATTGGTTGCATGGTTGGTGACGTCACCCCAGGGGTCGAAGACAAGAGACCAATTGGCTCCTGGAGCTAAAGACTTGAGTCTTTGGCTCAGCAAGCTAATCCCTTATCTTTAGTGCAAGTGACCCGAGTTTGAGCCCTGCTTGCTCCCTTAGTTCGTTACATTGGTGTCAGAAGTGGGATGATTTGCTTCAGCCAGAGTGAGAATGAGGTTGAGCGGGAGTTATGGAGGGGGCAATGTAGCAACTGTGGTAGGTCAGCTACATGGATGGTGATATCACCCCTGGGGGGGGGGGGGGGGGGTCGAGGACAAGAGACCAATTGGTTCCCCAAGCTAAAGACTTCAGGCTTTGGTTCAGCAGGCTAATCCCTTGCATTTGGTGCATTCGAGCCCCGCTCGCTCTCACAATATTAACACTAAAAGCAGGTCGTGCAAGCCAATTTCCTTGTAATGTACTGCTACTGTGTACAGTATTATAGGTCTGTTACAGTTGCTTTTCTACCATGTACTTAAGGTAGGCAACCGAAAAGGTTAACAACGGTTAACATTTCAATTGTCCAAACTGATATTGAGAAGGATAGCTTCAAGTAAGTTTGGATGGAAGCATGCACCAACCCACACACACACACAAAAACCAATTTTTACACCATAAATTCATGGATTTACTTTGACATTTTTCCTTTTACAACAGGCAAAAGTACATCAGGAAAATCTTCAGTCTTGTCAGTCTTCCACAGCAGCAATTGGTATTCCTCATACAGCTCGCTGAATAGCACCAAAGCCACTGACAACACAACTTACAAGGTTTGTTTTAGTACTTCGATAAAAACCTGGAAACTGCTTTTTGGCATCTTTTCTGGTAAGAGTTTTGAATTAAGCACGCTTTGAACTGCAATTGAATAAATGGATGCGACAAGTGTATGTTTAGACCGCATTTACAGCATGTGGAAGATACAGGTCAATCGTCAGTTTCATGCAGTAAAAGTTGGAAGGGGGCGATTTCTCCCAACTTAGCGCTGACAGGCATTAAGGAGAAAATCTATAACGAATCACAAAATATGATATGCAACTGGTAAAACTCAAGTTGTACTCTCCATTCCAGGTACCAGGACATATTTAAACCAGACAAAAAAGCGTAGGAATCAGTCATGTAACGTGTTTGTACATGGACAAGAAATTTTAAATCATGATGTAAAAAAAAAAAAAAAAAAAAAGTATGGACATTCCATTACAAGCATCTACTGAAAAACCATTAAAAACACAAAAATATTCAGTAATTAGTGACCATTCAAATTTAATACGTCACAAGAACTTGCAAAAGCTTGAAAGTCGGGCATGAGCTGGTATGTCGACAAACGTTCTGAATCCAGCCTTAGCACAAGACATTAGCCAAACATTGCTTGCGTTGTTCTATTACAAAAAAGTAACTGAAATAACACCACTTACAAAATAAATGGTCTACAAGTCTAAATTGTGTGCTGTGTGGCTACACTGAATGCCAACCTCCTAAATGCAACTAGCTCAAAAATGCCTGTGTGCATCTAGGTCGTCTTCTCCTCTCACATTCAATCAACACCTAAAATAGCAAATTAATACCATCTAGTACTTGAGTGCTACAGAGAGGAATGTTCCTTAAGGGGTGAAACCCAGGAAGTCTGGGTATCAGCAGAGCATATGAAGCTATAATTACAATTTGAATATTTCAGAAGCACACCATGGGCAAAAAAAAAAAAAAAAAAAGCTTCAGCTTGAATGATTACAGACCTGGCTCACTAGTCTGACCATTCCGAAGCCAAGTTATACAGTAGAACATAACATTTTGAAGATCGGTAATACCCTTCTTAGTGACAGTCTGGCAACGACTTTCGAAAGAGGAAAAAAAAAATATATCAGTCTTGAGGTCAGGTCAACTGCACTGAACGTCATAAAACTAAAATTCATATTTAAAGTAAAAATGATACAGAACGTGTATACACTGTAGTTTGTATTAGCATGTTATGCGATTAACAGAGTTAGTGGCATGGTAACCTAGTAACCATCATAATCTTTTTTGTCCTTCTTGCCCTCCCCTTCAAAGCCATCCACGCCATCGCTGTTGTCCCGCCGCCTCTTGCGGTTGTTGCGCACGTTGAAGCGCTGGTTCATCTGTGGGAGCGGGTCCATGCCCAAAATCTTGTGGATCTGGCGGAATGCGAGGAGCCTCAGGGCAAACTGCAAAAAGCCCAAAAAGCAAACGTAAGCAAAACGTGGAAACGTATCTTTGGTCGTTCTGTTGTGGACCCGGAAGAAGTGGGGCGATGTAAAAACACAGCAAATGGAAAACCAAGCATGAGAGGAACCGAGAGTAGAAAAAGAAAAGTTGGTAAGCAGAACCAAAATGGGCCATGGTACACATGGTGAATATGGTCAGCAAGTGTCCCATCTAGAACATCTGCTCCTGTAACGTGTCAATTTACAGAATTTCCTTTTTAATAAAAAGGACGCTGCTACTTTTGAGTTGCAAACTACACAGCATTCTGTACAGCATCTCAGCATCCAAACAGTAAAATTAACAAAATAAGTAGTATTACCATTACTTGGCCAGTTAAACACATTAAATGTGAAGGAGGGAAGGGCAAACGGCAAAGAAAGTGCAGCAAACTGTAGACCAGGACGAACAGGAAACGTGGAGCACCTGTGCACTGGACGTGATGTCCTCCCTCTGCTGTTCAGTCATGGTGCCCAGCGTGTCTGTGGGGTTCTTCTCACAGGGATCTATCAACCCTGGACCACCTGTTCAAAAAAGTGTTTTTATCCAAACTCAGGGCTGCAGGTAATCTTTTGTGGAACCACCATCAAGTTACTCCATCTTAAACCAGGAAACACTGATCTGAGGTTTCAGCTGTATACATTTGTCATGGCTGAAGATTAATTCTCCTAGTCATGCAAGTCAGTAAGAAAATGGCAACATATGGCATTTCATAACGTTCAGCGTGCTGCTGTTCTGGTCTCACCTGACAGCAATATTCCAGAGGAAATACATTCAAAGACCCTCCTCAAGGCATCTCCTGGGCTCAGCGGCCCAGATGCACTACTGATAGCCTTTTCAACAAGAAGCTCCATTGCCTTAAGTAGAGAGTACACAGGTCACATCAGCAGTAAACTTCTCACTTACTAATCACATTTCCTACTGGGTTAAGAGATAAGAGAACACACTTCATAAACCAAATCAGCAGACACATGCTGACTTAACATTTTCAAACAGCAACAGAAAATGTGTATTAACTCAATTACGGTAAATTAAGATCCTTTTAAACTCAAACATCGCATATGAAGCACTAGGTAAGTCTGGCAGATCCATCACAGAACTATGATTATCAGGACATTCATCTGAAATGTTAAGCAAAAACACCCAAACATACTTCAGAGTACTAAAGACTAAATACATTATGCAATAACTCAAACTGAACAGGGGCCAGATTTTTCAGTGGCACAGCTAGAGTACCATATAATCCCAAATACAACCCGCACATTTTTTTTTTTTTTTTCCTCCAAAAGAAATTTTTTTCTGAAATTCGTGTGCGAGTCTTATTCAAGCCTCTCATGTCGTGGTGCCATAATACACAGTTCCAACTACGTGTGGATTTGGCAACAGCATTTCCAGGTCACCCAATTTGGCAACAGCCGCGATCTCACACGTGGTGCGACGGCTTGTTTACACTCGAGTTCTCAGGGAAGAAGCATCAGTGCCAATGAATGATGAATTTAAAAAAGCGTTTGGGTCATTTACTGTGAATGAGAAAGTTGTGAGTGAAGCTGAAATTAACAGAAATCGCGATTATTACTACTTTGATTTGGGAAAGCTTTTGAAATTAGCAATTTTATTAAATTTCTGCAAATGTGCTTTAAAATAGCCAAGTAATCATATGTGATTTTTTTTTCTGAATTTATCCTTAAAAATACAGGGTGCAGGTCTTATTTGGGTTTATACAGTATTCATTATCGACAGCGGTAGGAACAACTGCAGGGCGCTTTTCCACTGCACCAGGTATTGAACTTTTGGTACTAAGACATCCTCCCCAGTACTTTTTTCCATGAGTACTGCACCACAAGTCAAAGGACCAAATCAGATGGGTATTTGTTTGGTACTTTAAAGTGGAACTTTTAAACATGCTTATAGCCTGTCGGTTATGCAAATTACCCGCCTCAGAAACACAAAACACAACCACTATCTTGACAAAGCCTGGTTATGAACTGAAAATACAAGGATTAACAAAGTAAAAAAAAAAAAAAAAAAAAAAAAGTCATCACAGTTTTTGTCCACAGAGCCATAATTACCCCCCCCCCTTTTTTTTTTTTTAAACTTCACTTATCGTATCAAGACTCAGGTTCTAATCAACCTGGTCAGAAGAGATTCAGCAAGATCATAATGGCATGAAAAGAAATAAAAGTATTTGCGAAAATAGCAGACTGTATTATGTATTATTAATATGTATATTATGATAGTGAAGCACGTATTTTGCATATTGTATCAATATGCAAACCAGCACCTGTCACTGATCATACCAGTTTTTCCCACACTACTGCAAAACGAACACAAGAATTACCACGGACTACCGTACTGTACGTACCAGAGGTTCAGTACCTGCTGCACTGGAGAAGAAATCACCCTTACAGATTTAATATCAAACCAGAATGGGCAGCAAACATGGACCTACTCACCCAGCTCGGGAAGGCAGACCACGTCGGGACACGCTGGCAGAGGTCACGCAGAATTCGAATAATAATCACGCAGGACTGAAGTCCGTTTGCTCTAGCCTTAAGTGCAATGAAGTCAGGTAGAGTTAGCGACAGGGAACGGTGGCGGAATCACAACACTGGGATGGGCTTTGGGAGAGGCGCAACACTACTGTTCATAATGGAAGCTTGTAAATGGTTCAGATTACGCGGCCTTTCTCGTGGTCAGCTGCCATTCACAGCAGTATTTTACCTCGCAGTTAGTAAAAGTTCAAAGTTTGCAAAATGTACAAGGAGGGGGTACCCCCCCACCTCATCATCTTGTAAGCCTTGACCTCGGCATTAAATAGTCCACAAACAAATACTCGAATTACAAAGGCTCAGAAGGAAAAAGCACAGGGACCGAAGGCAAGGAAATCTGCCTTACTTTACTGTGCCAGCAGCACAAATAAACTAATCAGATATCCCTTTACTCTCGATCCCTATTAAAAATAAAATCGGAAGTAGAAAGCTCAACACGAAAGCTCTTATAGATGACAAGTTACTCTGCAGCCTTATGGAGTGATGTTTTTCCACACTATATACTAGATCATATGGGAGTAGGCAGTTAAGAAATCCAAGGATGCCTTGCCAAATCAATATGGGAAGCAAAGAACTATAGAACAGCGCAACAGAAATTACACGACTTTTTTTTTTTTTTCTCTTCTCAGATTAACGTACAATTACTAGAGGACATCCTTGATTTAAAATTTATACAAAAAAACCATTTGGGGGGAAAAAAATGAAATAAAACAAATAATAAATGCATCTCATAAGGCTACAATAAGAAAGTAAAATGATGTTCCGAACCTGGAACCACTTAGCGTGGCGGAGAGCAGCCAGAGCGTCCAGGCATTTTTGCCTGTCCAAGACGTCCGCTGGGTCTTTCACCAAACCCGAGGTTACATCTAAAAATGGATCGAATTGTCAAAGGGTGGTGAGGAATGGGTGTTTGACCAGGTCAGCAAGCCGCGCTCTCAAAGGTAAACACATTGCCACACATACCGTGCGTTCCCCATAGTGAGATAAGTGCAAAACAATAGACTCCTCCCACAAACACAGTAACTGCACATCCTGAAACAGCTGGTCTCACACTTCCCGTGACAAATGTAAAACAAAAATAAATAAATTTAAAAAAGCTTCACATAACTGATGTGGTTCAAAAATCTGAAGTGTACAAACAGAACAGTTATACAGTTTGTTCTTGTGTTACAAATAAGCTTGGACTGCTTAAATCAAGCAATGCTGAAAAATAAAACGTCAAAATGCCGACTTTAAATTGTCTGAAAAACGCTTTTTTCTGACAAATCATACTTTGTTTTTAAATGCGAGCTAAGCAGTTCAGCCTGCCTTGTATTTGCTGCATATATTACCTATTACCCATTTAAACGTACACAATCAAATGTCTGCCCACAGAAAATATCCCTCCCCAAGGGACAATATACTTCAATGGTCCGTGGAAAATATGTATGGACAATGGGCACCAATGCAGTTCAATTTCAAGGCATGCAAACAGCTTTAAAACGTCAGTATGGACCCCTTAGTACTGTAAGGCAGGTGTGGCAAAGTGTTTGAGGGAAAACCTTGGTCAAAAATCCTTCCGCAGGCGTGGCAGCAGCCTCTGATGGGAGACAAGGTGTTGAAGGTGATGCTAGAAGGCTTTGGACTGGATTTGTAGGAAAAAAAAAAAAATAAATAAAAGCTACAGGTAGAGGAAGACAGCAGGTCTTGCTGTAGAGAAGGGGGACAAGCTCCCAGCAACGGTTAGGACATCACGGCATGCATCCCTCATCAGCTGCTCTGAAAATCCCCAGTCATTCTGCACAAGCGGCACAAACCCAGGTTCAACCCAAGGTCCCTTTGACAAAGCCTTCCTCACTGAAATTTACTGATGCTCCCCCAAGGGTACCCAACAGGCAAGCTGCTACTGAAGCTGCCAGTCTCCCCACAGTTCGGTCTGGCTGCTGCTTCCCCCCCCCCCTTTTTAAACATTTTATTCTTCCACCTACAGGACATTTAATGAGCCATCTGCTCTTCAATCCACAGTTTAAGCAAAAGCCTACAAAAAAATAAATAAAAAAAACCAAAACTGGACAAAAATCATGAATCAGCGACTACATAATTTGCACTCAGTACAATAGCAGCTGTGTTATAAAAAAAAATAAATTAAAAAAAAAAAAACCAGACATTTTCTTGTAGCCACTCTGCAGTAATTAACATGGTGCCTAAATTTATAGCAACTTGTCTAAGCCAACGAGCTTCTTCACGTACTCACAGCACACATGAAAATCCCATTTTGACTGAAATGCAACATTAAGCCAGATCTCACAAAATAAAGACCCTTGACATTTAACAAAGGTACACAATTTACAGTATTACCACCAATGGTACCATTTAAAACTGCTTCCCTATTTTTATTTATTTATTTTTTTTATTAGTGCTGCTGCTGTTTAACTGGAATAAATCAAGAGTGACCTGGTGGCTGAATGGGTGGAACATCAGGCTGGGATGCGGATGTCTCCCAGTTCAAATCCCAGCCCAGTCACTGGACTAAGCCTAGCCCAGTTACTGTCCCTGAGCACGACATTCTGTGCTAGCTCCCCGGGTGCCAAAAAAATGGCTGCCCACTGCTGTCCCAGGAGGAATGGGTTAAACGCAGAGGACGAATTTCCATTGTGGGTTTAATAAGCGATTAATAAATAACAGTAAACTGTGGCTTGAAGAGCTGATAAGTAGGCAAAGATGGAAGGAGGAAAGCCTGCCTCTACTACATACAAAAAGCATCAGACCTAATTACAGACCGTATACTTGTTTACCAAGGACACTGTGCACTAACACAGACAGATATGGTCGATTATAACGTGCCAATTCATGGTTCCCTTAAGACAAAATTACTTTATACAATTAAACAACCAACATGGTACAAGCAATATGAATGTCATTAAAGCAGACTCAAATGTCATAGATCAGCGCATTGGTTAACACTGCTGGAGGTTTTTCCATCTAGACTGACTGTAAACACAGTTCACATTCCATGCTGTCGGTACACAGGACGTAAGCTTTACCATGACACTCAGATTGCATATAACATGTACATAAAGTTAACGTCTTAAAGGAAGACACAAATGTGGGCACTACAAAAAACCATACCGGGATACTCTTCTCCTGAGCTACAGAAGAGTAGCCGCTTATACCAGGATCGCCCTACAGGGATGTTTATTTCACCAGTAAGGAGCGTACCGCTGGGGGCGTGCGCTTCACACTCCGCGAATTAAAACACGGCACCCCACCCACCCACACAGACAAGCTCTCAAATGCACCACTTTCCTGACGTTTGGTCTGGGAGAGTACGCATTTTCACGCAGGGCAGCACTTTGGTCTCTGCACAGGGGAGCCACAGAGTGGCGAGTCTCTCGCCAGACAAATTTGTTTGTTTCCTGTGGGGACGTTCCTTTTGTTTGATTCATTTTTGATCGTATCCCTACCATAGCGTCCTATTACACAGTACACTGGATTTTTTTTTTTTTTTTTTTTTTTTGGGATTCTGGAAGGACCCATGGCTCAGGACTGGTTTTCCTTAATAAAGGCAGGTCTGCTGCAGTTCTGCTCAGGGCACGAATTTAAAATGGGTCACAGGAAACAAAAGTGGATCTTACCTGGGGTCCTACCTAGGATTACACAATGCAAACATTGATCATGCTTGTAGGATTTTTTTTTTTTTTGTGTAATGCTAAGAGCACTGATGCGTGTTAAAGAGTACACCCCCCCACCTCCCCCCCCCCCCGAGCATCTCTGCTGGCACAGGAGGATCAGTAGTGGAATAGAAAACCATCTGTAAGCACAGTGCAGAGCTAACCAATTAAAAAAATAATAAAACAAAACACCTACTAAACTCAACCATTCCATCGGTTAGCACAGTAGACTTCAGACATTCTTGGTCGATTCAGTTCTGGGGCATTAGAAGTAACGGTTATGCAACTGTAATCAAAAGTGGATGGGATTACTGAAACCTCCCCCAAACCTTCTCCGCCAACGCGTATCCTCACAATTGTTTATTTGGCAACCGAAAGAAATCCCTCACTTCGTACCTACTGTTTAAATAAGCATTTTCAAAACATCGTGAACTATGATGACGATGCTAACGTTGCACTCGATTACTTCAATAACCACCAAAATTAAACATCCTTCGACAGTCTATAACTCACAGCACAAGATTTCAACACCTTTGAAGGCGTGAAAAGTAAATGCTGTATGCTCAGGACAACCCAAACTACACATCTGCTAGCTTTTGTTGAGGGAGAGTTAAAAATGCACCACGACTACGCTCCAGCGATTACTGCCTGCTCTGTGCCAGCAAATGGGCTCTTCGGGACATTTACATGAACATTTAGAAGTTAATTAGCCAGGGGCGAAAGCAGGGCGACGTCATTCCCAACCTCCGTCACGAGTATTCTCCTCCCGAATGATGGGTGACGTCAGCGTGATGGTCACCTCCATCTTGGGCTCGGCACAGGATGTCAGGATGACGGCCGCCTCCTGGACGGATCCCTTCACTTCGTATTTCTCAGGCGTCACCAGCTAGAGGAATGATTTTTGGCAGGATGTCAAAAGAAGGGCGCTTTTAAAACGAATCGAGGCATAAGCAGGAAGTTGGACATACGAGACATGCATCGTTTCCCCGTTTAGCCTGCAAGTCCACATATACACGAGTGATAGTTCTCACAACATGCCAGCTTCCTTACATTTTTCTATAGTCATAATACACGCTGTGGGATAATACTACCGCTAGCTGTTTTGGGAGGTGCTCCACAATGCACGTTAGCAGGCTCTTGGTCGGCTTCTCAGAGCACAGGAGAACCAGGTTGACATTCTTGTCTCCACGCAGAAGCAGACCTTTCGCCAAGACCCCTACCCTCATCACCCCCTTCAAAGCCCTAGGACGGCAGAAGAGAGAGGGGGACAGAAATGTCTTAGCATGCATGTGATGGGTTACAACTATTCAAGGACCAAATTTAACACACTGCCCAAGTGGTTTACCCTTTGCACAATAAGATAGAATGGCACAATTCATAATACAAAGAAACTTCATTAAATGTTCTCCCTATTTTCGTCAGTTAGCAACTTAAAGACTGTCAAATCGGACAATCGGAATTGCACACAATAACTCGGTCCGTGGCTAAGCCAGACAAACACTTCAGCGCCTGAGTCATCTAGACGTCATTCATATGTGAGCCATGATTGTCAGCTCAACCATCTAAACAGGCAGGACACAGTGACAGAGCCCACAGGACCAGGAGGTGAAGGCCCGCGAATGCCACAAGGCTCACCTGTCCCTCTGCACCTCCTTTTTGTCCTTATCCTCATCCTTGCTCTTGTCCTGGTCGGTGACGATGTCGGACACCAGCTTCAGTGCTCGCTCCGTGATGGACACGATCTTCTGAATGGACTGGAGCTCCTCCTCCACGGGGTAGATGGCGGCGTGCTTCGTCATCACGTACCGGTCGTCCGACGAGTCCGGCCGCCGAGGGGGCTTGAACGGAACACACAAGGCGTAATGTTTCGCGCATGGGAGTTCGACCTCCCTTGCCAGTGGAAAGCGACGCATGGACCATCACATGCTTTGAAAGCCATTTCTTACAGCTGATGCTTTGGAAGCCACTTCTTACAGCTGGCCGTATACTAGTACGTAAAGCAACCATGATTTGGTAAAAAGCCAATTCCCCACCACAAAAAAAAAAAACCCTACTCAATACTTATAATAGCCCAAAACTGATTTATTGCCCAGACCTCTAGTACACACCATGCTAGTCTTCCTTCTAATTTGTATGAAGACAATGTAGGTCTTCTTCCTTTTACACTTTGTCCATGTTCTAGAGCCTAACAACCCTGAGAAGAAAGCAGGGCAGTCCAGCTGGCAGACTGCTACTTACAACAGGGCCCTGCGGCTGTGGCATGGGAACCCCAGGTCTGACCCCCAGCAGGCCAGGTGGCCCAGGGGGGCCCTGGGGGTAACCGCCATCTGGAATCCTGCGCCGCTCATCCCAGTGATGCTGCTCTTCCTCCATGCGCCGCCAGTACATGTCTTCCTCATACCGCCTGCGAGGAGGGCAAACAGCTTCCTCAGTGCCCAGCCTCCCAGATTATAAAACCACTAATGAAGCTTCCATGGTCGAGTGTATTTAGTAATTTTCTAGTATGAGAATGCATAAATCCCATTACAACACTATGGCAAATAACAGCTTTAATGTTTGGTACATGAAATGCTTAAGCAAAGTAGTCATACTGAAAGAGCAAATTACACAAAAAAAGCACGGTTATTAGTGACCCAATTGACAAAAACTGTGAATAAGACTGCAATACTGCAGGGATTTTTAAAGAGGGCCTTCAGTTACATACGTGCTACACGACAGATTCAGCAGGGCAGCCTCAAACCTGGACAAAGCCTCAGATCTGGGAGGTGAAAGTATACAAACTCAACTCGGCCTTGAGCGGTTGGCAGAAGCCCTGGTTCGTTTACATCTGGGCACACGAACCCTGCAGTGCACCGAAAAGCCGCAACTCGGCCAGCACCCTCACAAGCTCACCGCATCTCCATCCTCCAGCGCTCCTCTTCCTCACGGCGTCGCCAGTACTCCTCCTTCTGCATCTGCTTCCTCATCTTCTCCTCCTGGATCTTGCGCGCACGAATGCTTGGCTTCACCTCCACTTGGAGGTCTGGGTTTACTTTTTTCTGAACAGGAACAGAGAGGAATGTTCCAGAAACAATCATCTGAAGCCCATCAAACTGCCCTGCTCTCCCCCACACCCACAATTAATGTAAGCACCTACAGGGGGCCAAGGAAGGTTACATGACACATTAAAATGAGGAAGCCTGATATTATTTTTGATAGGTTGTGTTTTCATACCCCTTTTGTGCTTGACTGCTAATTTTCCTGACAATCATGTCCCACGCTCCTAGCTTTGATTTGCAGCAAAGCAACTTTACTGCCATCGGCTGCCGTTACCCACCCACAAACTCTCCTTTATTAACGTGTACAAAACTGACACGTGTAATATTAGAGTGAAAGCAAACTTCTGGATAAATCTGGATAAGCATCTGTTTCCTACACACAGGCTACAGCTCCAAATACTACATGAAAAGCCACTGTGTGCACGCTTGTGCGCACGTGTAAAAAACTGTCATATCCACCTCTATTTGAGGAACTACGCTTCTACTTGAACACTGGCCGCACTCTCCGCTAATCGGATTTCTAACACCGCACAAGTACAGCCACTTTGTCCGTCCATCGTACTGCGGGGGGGACATAAAACTAAACCAAATTACCCCTGAACACAAACACAGTGGCACTGAAAAGCACTGGTTTGGTGAATCGGGAGGCTCAGGCGTGAGCTGCCAGACTCTGGCCACTCACCTTGTACTGCAGGCGGTGCCTCCGTCCCTTCAGGTGCATCTCCTTCGCATTGGGATCGTTAAAGCTACATTCGCACAGCTTGCAGTGAAAGCGGATCACTTTGCCTTCATCGTTGCGCACCTGAAAAAAAGACCGACATCTTTTTCTTTACACAGCGGAAGTTATACCATAACCTAACATGTTGTTTGGGCTTAAAAATGTTATAAAATATGCTTAATGTCACGTTAGCACCAACTAGCAAGGACGAGTAAGGATGCAGGTTAGGGGTACCTCTTCTACGTAGTCGTGACCCACGGGTTGGACATCGCTCTGCAGAGCGGCCAGGGTGGACGTGGCTGGGAGGGGCTCGGCTGCAGGCTCCGACTTCACCTCCGACGTCTGGGCTGCCAGGACGGGCTGGACAGCCTTCGTCACTTCATTCTTATTCTCTTCCGTCTTCAGCGCAGTCGTCTGGAGTTTGTTACCTCCTGCATCACGGGAAGCGAAAAACGAACGGGCTCAGGTTTCTGCACGCCTTACGCATTAAAAGCTGAGAATCTCGCAAATCAAACCATTGTTAAAGTTTCACGACCCCAGCTCAATCAGCCCATAGACTAAAGGAGGACTCACCGACAAAATTGATTTTGGGCGTGTTGACTTTCTTGACGACAGCGGTGGCGGGCGATGCGGCCGAGGCGGGACTCTTGGCCAGCACGAGCGCAGACGAGCCGCTGCCCACAATGTTGACGGGCTTCAGGTACGAGGACACGGAGGCGGCCGTGCTGCCGACCCCGGAGCCGCTGCCGACGCCACCTGACCCAGTGCTGCTTGTCACGCTGCTCGCGGACGCGGGAGGCTTGCTGGGAGCCGCAGTGGTGGAGGCCGAAGTCTGGGTGACGACGCTGGGCTCGGTGGAAGGGATGGGCTTCCCCAGCTTGGTGTGGAGCTTCACCACCTGCAACGACGCAGCAACGTCCGCAGTGAAGAAACTGGCTTTGGCAGATAAAGGTGCTCACCTGACCCTCTAAACAAGAGTGTCAGTGATAGCGTATCCCAGCAGTGCCTGGGCCATCAACCAAACTACACGTACATATTATCCGCCAATACTTTTCTGGCTGGCTTTGTAAACCGTCACACGTGAACTTTATATGTATATGTGACTCTTTATTGCCCTGAAGGCACCTAAGGAATAGAGATGTGCAACACGTCTCCCTTTCAACTTTTCTGCACTATGCAACGTTGCTTGGATACGGCTGCAGTGCAGCTGATAAGGAATTGAATCTGAAAAATGCATCACATAGACAGGTAGTCTAGCACATCGTATTGAATCTCACGCAAAAAGAAAAAAAAAAAAACCACACACACACACACACACACTTTGGTGTGCGACTGCTGCTGAAGCCCTAGAGAAGCCCACGGAGGTCAGCCACAGTACAGGTGGTACCTTCTGATGTTTGGCCCCACGGATATGAGCCGCGTAGGCGTCTGCCCCGGTGCAGGAGACGTCGCACAGCTCACAGCGCAGCTGGTTCTGGGTCCCGCGGGCAGGACCGCTGCCGGTGCCCCCGGCGCTGCTGCTCTGGGACACCTTCAGCGCTGCCTCCTTCTTCTTATGCTTCTGACCCTCGAGGTGTTCCTTGTAGGTCTGCGGAGGACAAAGAGGAAAGGCACGTGGGGCGACCTTCACCTGGAGCAAGTGCTCTGTTTGTGGGGGTGGGGCGAGAGCGAGGGGCACACCTGCGGGCCCGCGCAGCTGATCTTGCACACGTCGCAGTAGTGGATCTGGGGGGGCTTCGGGGGCTGCTTGGGCTTCAGCTGCTTGTTCTGGAACGGGGGCTTCTTGGTGAAGGTGCCCCCGGTCCACGCGGCGGAGGCTGCGACCGCCGCCACCGCCTGCTTCTGCTGTTGCTGCTGCTGCTGCTGGTAGTAGGAGGAGGCAGCCGAGTACACAGCAGCTTCGTACCCGGAGTACGACGTCCCTGCGATATGAGTGGGGGGCGAGGTCAGACACGTGCACACTGTGCTCACGACAAAAAAAAAAAAAAACTCCGCAATTTATTTCAGACTGCTGATTGGTTCAAATTACTGCGCCCTGTCACAGCACCAGAGCTGAAAACAGAGTCAAACAGGCGCACCAGCCTTAACAAGCCTCAACACGCTGAATCCAACGTGGGCACTGCGCTCAGGATCGGCCGCAATAGCTGCTACGCAACACCGCCGTGACAGGACGAGGTGCACCGGTAGACGGGCGCTCACCAGAGTATGTGACCGCGGTGGTGCTGTAGGTGGGACTCTGGGAGTAGGAGGGCACCACCGTTGCCGCGGCGGCTGCTGCAGCCGCCGCGGCCGCCACTGGCTGCACTGTGGACGATACTGGGTAGATGGAGAAGGTGGAGGTGGCCGGACTGGGAGCGGCCGGCTTTATGGCAGTGACCTGCCGCGTCTGCTGAGTCTGTGTATACTGAGTTGCCCCTTGGCTGTATCCAGTTTTGGAAGCTGAAAACAGCAAATAAGCATTTTTTCCCTGTCTAAATTTAAATAGTTCTTCCTTAACAAACACGCAAAATTAAACCAAATGCATTTCAGATATTTCAAATTTGAATGTACATGAATGTACATATGCAACTGTCACCAGTAACATTCAACTAAACGCAGGGGAAATGAGAGTCATAACTTCTGGGGACTTTACATACACCAACACAATGGACTGTTTCCCCTATAATAGTACAGGCCTACACGACAGGCCAGTTACTTTTTTATTATTGTTTTTAACCAAATGCCATCAAATATACACTTGTTTGGAAATTATAATTTCCAACTGGGAGACTGTCAGGCACCTCTGGTACAGGACACGTCCAGCGTACCTGTCTGATAGTAGGACTCAGCCACGGTGGGCTGCGGCTGTGCTGTTGCCACGGCGGCAGTAGCAGTGGGCTGCTGGTAGTACTGTTTGCTGTCATACGCTACAGCTGGTGCCGTGGACCGCACATACGAATAGGAATCCTGCAGTCAAAAAGGGAAAACAGCTACGTGAAGCTAATTAGCAGAGCGCCCACACAGAGACAAGACAGACCATTAACACACTAATTCTACAAGAACACCTCTTTTGTTTTAAATTCCACTGATTTATGGCTGAAAATAAAAGCTCAAAAAGCAAAGTGCCCAACCCTGAATCCACCATTTACAAACAACTATCCCCCCCACCCGAAAAAAGTCACTAATCTTAGCGTCTTAACCAGGTTGACACAGACAAGTCAGATCACACACCTGAAACAGGATACGATTCTCCTTAAACAAGACAAAGACACCACACAAAGTACACAATAGAGCAACACAATGTCTGTCTAGTAAGCTGATACCTGGTAGTTCTGCGAAGTGACAGGTGGGGGCGGTGGAGGGGCTTCTTGCTGCCTCTGGGCGTAGCCGTAGTCGGTAGCAACATGGGCGGGCTGGTAGCCCCCGTAGGCGGCGGCGGTGGCCGCAGCCGCAACTGCCACGGGAGCCGGCCGGGCCACCGCCACGGTGGCCGCGGTGGGGGCATACGCGGCTGCCACAGTGTGCGCTGCCACCGGGGCCTGATGCACGGTGTAGCTCGCCACCGTGGTGGGGTGCGTGTAGGCTATCCCAGCGGCCGGCTGCTGACTGCTCCCAGAAACGAGAATGGAAACCATTTAGAGAAAGTGCCCAAGTACGATAAAGAATTCATAACTTACAAGCATAATACAGGACCGCAAAAAACAGTGTGTCAAATTACGATCCCTCATTTACGGTGGTAATCTACGTTTTTTTTTTTTTGCTCAACCATTTGTAATTACAGCCATGTTTATACAAGCACCAACAAATGCAGCATTTCAGCACAATTAGCAAAACAGAAAATTGAGGACAAGCAATACAGAAGACTGACTTGTCAGAACGTCAAAACCTCCGTTCTCATTGTTGTGCACCGTCATAGTGAGGATGACAAAGAAAATCATGGCAGGACTAAGGACTATAACTTTTCACTGCAAAAGGAGGGAAGGCCACACTGAATCAGAAACTCAAGAACTAGGCAGAAGACAGTGTTGTTCCATGTACTGCAATGTGTAGGAAATATACAAAACACCTGACAGAAGCAACAACAAACATCAGGTGGTTGGCTATGTTGGTGGCAGTTAAAGTGCCTGAAAACAAAAACACTCCCAATAATAAAGACAAAATGCCTCTGGAAAATAAAATATTTATATTTAAAATCTTTATGGAATGACAAATTGGCTACACACGGCATCAACACTGCAAATATAACCAGTTTTTAGCACTGGCATAAAAAACAATAAAGATGCTGAAAGTGCTCTCAGTTTACCTGTCCACATTTTTAACTATGCAATTGAATATTTACAGCGATGTATTAAGCGTGTGTGGTCAACAGAACTAATCGGAAATCTATAGTACGTAATGTACCTAATATTACATAAAGAAGTCAAAGCTTCTTCAAACAAAAAACAGAAAGCTTTTTAAATGAGGGAAGCGTAAAGCCGACTAATGCCAACACATCTAACTCTAAAAGCAAAATTAACACGACTGAATATTTTTAGAGCTCTTTTTTGCATTCTTTAAAATTTTTTTATGAACTAGCAGCTGGTATAATATCAGAGTAACGAATGCATCCGATTCAATGCATAACTGCTGTCATAATGCGACATTTCGGTGCATCCCCTTTCCTCCGGACAGCGGATACATCCGCCCATTGGAAAGATCAGGTTTCCCACAACAGACGCCTTTATTCACAACTGGACAGCGAAATGACGCTTTAAATTATTTAAACAAGGTTTTGCAACCACTGAGTTGTCAGTCCTGTTCGTACGATTCATGTTTTCAAAAGATGACGAAAAACACTGACATTAAAATAACATCAAGTATGAGGCACTGTAATTATGCAGATATGATTTGCCTTCTCTTATTATTACATGAGCACGTTGAGCGATGGCATTAAATATGTTGTCACGGCAGAGAGCTCAGTAAAACAGCGCTCCCAAGTTGGGCTCAGCTGCAGGTGACGGCGTTAAGCAGCTTTGGGCTGCCAGTTTGGTGTGTAGACTGCAAGCTATGCGCAATACAAAGGCGAGCCTTATCATGACGGCAGCGCGGTCTCGGCGCATAAAACACAAGTGCGCACTTCACATAAAGCGTCCAGCGCCGCAGGTGCGCGTCTTTACACCCGGTGCTTATTGCACGCCATCATTAGTCTCGCTTGGAAGGTCAAGTACAAGTGTTTCAGTGTGACGTCACTGCAGAGATAAGAGAATAAAAATGGGAGCGCGTGCCCCTCTGCCCCGAGGGGGCGGCGGGGCGGGGGGGGGCGGGCGGGGGGGGCGGGGGGGGGGGGCGGGGGGGGGGGGGGGGGGGGGGGCGGGGGGGGGGGGGGGGGGGGGGGGG
>JABJVR010000095.1:4012068-4023607 GCA_025773905.1 Chitala chitala | reverse complement strand
ACAACAACCGCAGCAGCAGCCCTTAGCCAGCCATGGCTAGCGGCTTTCCCCTTAGCTTTAGCTGATGCCGGATAGTCGGCGGTTCCACACAAACGCACCACAAACCCCGTGTCCAGCCTACCTGTACTGAGCGGCAGCACCACCGTGGGTAAAACCAAAGTAGTTGCCGGTGGCCATTTTGGCATCTTCACCTAGCCGGCTGGGCACTGCGGGAAGACAGAGACATGGAGGGTGAACGCTGGTCGTTTACCGTGTAAAACCGCACGATGCTGATGCTACCTCGACTTTGAGCTAAACCCCTAATTTTTCAGAAGGAGACACCAACTTCCACTCACGACGATTTCAGTCCCGGTCAGGCACAAAAAGAAATGTTTATTTTAATTTTCTCACCATAGGTGAAGGAGACTACTGGGCATATGGGAATCATCGGGTTCCTGTTTTCTGACGAACTCTGACTCCTCACCCTACCAATTTATATTAGAAGGTCATAGCAGGAAGTGGTCGCAAACGGACATGCGCAGACGCGAAATGCGAAAAGGAACTTGTAGTTCTGAATACTAACCACCCTACATTGTCAAGGACGAAAAGTTATTGAACCTAGATTAAATACTATTACATCTTTTGTGTCGCACTTTTATTACTTGATTATGTTTAAGATATTACAATACTTCAGGTATTCATAAAGCTATTCTTAATGTGAAATCATCCATACTGCTAATCCTGCTCAGGGGAGCCTGGAGCCTATCCAGGGAGCTCAGGGCATAGGGCAGGGGACACCCCGGACAGAATAACAACCCACCGCATGGCACACACGTTCACACACTACAAGAATTTGGACGTGCCGATCAATGTGTCTTTGGACTTTGGCGACGTAAACCAGAGTACTTGGAGGAAACTCCTAAAGGGACAGAACAAGGAGAACACAGAGAGTAGATGTAGGATTTGAAACACCAACCCCAGAGGTGTGAGGCAAAGTGCTAAACTCTGAGCCACCATAATAGAAAAAATTTGCACTAAGAGTATAATATATGCATGAAAATCATTCATCGGTTGAAATTAAATCATGTTAAAGTTTCTGTCTGTTTCATACTTTCTGAATTGTATTTGCTTTATACTTTGGTTTAAAATGATTGTGTGTATTCTAAGAATTGATGGAATTAACAATGCATTGTATATGCATTTTTAATTTATATTGGCACCTTTCTCTGGTATGCCTTTGTAAATATTTGCATTTATATTACATAGCCTTTAATGTCTCTCTTGATTGCGGGGCAAACAGACTATTAAGAAAGTCAGACTTATCTTTTACATGTGTGTAAATATATGTGTAGTGTTCATTTACAAGTGTTGATTTTTCACTTGTTATTTTACAACCATAAGTCAAACTGTTGGCTATTTTAAAATTTTGATGTTGACTTCAGCTGACTTCAGAGTGCTTTGTAATTGCAGAAAACGTGTTAATGTAAAATTTTTTACAAGCTTGAAATCCTGGTTAGATACAGCAGGGGAAACACTATAATATATTTTTTAGATCAGTAAGGAAAGACCTAACACTTACTTGCATCTACAAATGTACATTCATTCAACATACACCTTTGTCCAAATGTGACCGGAACATACAGAACCAGTAAGTGCAAAGAAAACAGTAACAGATATAGCAGAGTAAAGTACTACAAATATAACAAAACGTAGTAGAGTCTTATTGTACACGCACAAAATCAGACAGGAGGTTTCAAACAGTAAGGTGACAGAACAATATCAAAGTTATTAATTACTGGCGAAAAGGACAGATGAACCGGCCGTAAACTGCAATTTAACACACGCAGTTTGACAAATAAAACTAGTTTTCACTAGGCTCAACCTTTGTCGGCGGCGGGCGTGGTTCATATACTACGTTAGGCAGTGCACGGTGACCGAGCGCTACTGCGCCTTGTACTGTGGCGCGCAGTTGTCCCGCAACAATGACGCGCTAAATTTGCGGCTACAAAAGCTTTTGGACGTAGGCGCTCGCGGCCTTGGACACCTTGACACACGTGCAAAGACTTGCTGCTGTGGTCGTCTACAGAACTGCGTGCAGCTTGCTTTCACAATCTAATAGCCCTGTTACTTTGTGGAGGTATTACGTTTTACTTTTAACGAAATGCTGCCCTGTATGATAAGTGTTTAATGCAAAGTAATTTGTTGTTATGACTACAGTTATGTGATGGTGTATTGATTTTTCGATTCGGGTATTTGCATAGGCCTTGCTAATTTTACGCTAATGTTAAGAAATGTTACTGTGTGCGATGTATGTATGCGAGTTTCACTTGGTTACTTTAAAAGTTTATCATTCACACGTATGTATCTAATTTCTTATTTTACATTATCGTTAAGAACTCAAAGGAGACACTTAAATTTTTGGTTTTTAAAGTGAAACTAAAATGTGGAACCGTGTTCATGTGACTTAGAGCTGAAAAGTAAGAATGAGTCGATTTTATTGTTTTGTCTGGTTAAAACGTGGTGTCTGCACGTATGTATGCATGCATGGAGGGATGTGGTATAGAGTATAATGTGAAGTTCATGTATGAGACATGCTGTATATCTGAACTGGATCAGTTTCTGTTTCAGAATGCCAAAATCGAAGGAGTTTTTGACTGCCTCCTCTGGCAGCGATTCAGACAGTGAAGCAGAAACAAAGGTATGTTTGTTGTGTTTTCAACCCCAGTCCAGATGCTAGAGAAACGAAACATGATTGCCTATATTGTTTGCAGTCTGTCTGAAATGTGGCCAGGTACACATTATTGTTGCAGTGAAAATATTAAGGAGATTAAAAATATCTGGGGGAGGAATGTTTAACTGGCTGAACTGCAAAAGTTTTGTTGCTCTGAGATCTCTCTGTGTCTCTTCTGTGTGGTTTGATTGTGAATTTGTTTGATTGTGAATGGAGCAGCTTGGTAACATGTCACCTGATGTAATTCACCAATTACATGTTTATTATGAAGCACTGCGTATGCCGCAATGAGAACTTCCTGTACTGTAGTGACTTGTAAGTGAGGTATGTGATCTGCTACAAGGATGTCATGTATCTTGTCAAGCCAAGAGTTTTTGTGGCATTTCCTTGAGTTAGGGGATTTAGGTCTTTATCTCAGTGGGCTAATCTTTTCATCTGCTGTGCTGCACGAGCCGCTGGTGGTGACATCCTGGGTTCAAATCCCGCTTGTTTGTTACGGTATTGTTTTCATTACTGCATACAGGTACCTCTGTGCTTTTGCTTACACTGTTCTTTGAAAATGTTTCATCGTGCTGTGCCGGCCCTTTGAACTGTACACATCATAAGAAGCTCGTGAGCAGAATGTGTATGTTTGTGCCTATTTCCCTGGCCTCCTTGGCTGAAGACTAACCTCCAGCGGTGCTCCTTGTAGGCAAAGAGAAAGAAGACGGTGTCAGCAGAGAAGCCTGAAAAGCCTGCTAAAAAGCAGAAGAGTGGAGAAAGTTCGACAGGAGGCTCATCTGCTAAGGCCAGCAGCAATCCAGACGACAATCTGTTTCAGGTTAACGTCACCAGCCTCGTACCCGCTTCAGTGTCGCGTCAGCATCGCTGACAGCCAAGCCATATAGTTGACAGAAAACCTCACCCTTCTCTTACAGCTTTAAGGACCTAGGAAAAACCTCAAGGATTCAGTAAGTAATTGGAGTTGTGCTGGTGTGTGTTGCAGATTGGGAAAATGAGATACGTCAGTGTGCGTGACTTCAGGGGCAAGGTGCTGATTGACATCCGGGAGTACTGGATGGACGGGCAGGGCGAAATGAAGCCGGGCAAGAAAGGCAGGTGACCCCGCCGCGTTACACGTACTACCGCCATGTTCTCTTCCCACGTCGCTCTAACTGCTCCCTCCATTTGGTCAGGCATCTCTCTGAACCCCGAACAGTGGAACCAGCTGAAGGAGCAGATGTCCGACATTGACGCTGCTTTGAGGAGGTTATAGGGGAACTCTTATAAGATGGACCTTATTTGCTGGGGGGTTCAATTGATTTTACAACACAGAATAAAGCGTTTGTTTTGTTTGGGGGGGAAAAAGTAATGTGTATAATGTACTTGCAGCTCAGTTATCTTTCTGTGATTTTGGCATGTTTAGTATGATGCTTGTTTTGTGTTATGATGGTTGTGGGGGATGTAGTTGGACAGCACGCTCAAGTGCTTGTGTTTTGTACAGAAACGCCACTGAAACTGCTTAAAAGCTACTTAATGAAGTATTTGAAGATGAAACAGTTTGTATGAATTTTTTGCTTTTGGCACAAGTTTTGTCATGGAATATCATTATTATTTTTTTTTTTATCTCAAAGGAGGCCCCCGTCAAAACACCCTCATGGTTACGTGTAAACAGAATACAGGTTAAGTGCTGGCACATTCCTTCCTTCATGGTCCTGCAGGTTTGGATGCTCCAGCGTACCCCACGGTTTGCATTCTTTGTTTAGCTTTTGATGATTTGTCCCCCAGCAGATTTCAGAAACCTTAATTGCACAAGAAATTGTTACACTTGACAATCCGGGGACAGTATCCATAAAAGTCCCCCTCGGGTACGTCAGGAACGACATGGAAACGGTGACAGTGTGGTGTGCGCTCTGCTGGAACATCAGGAATACTTCTTAAGGCATGAATTTGCGCTGTGATCAAATGACAACTGATGACTTGCAAACTCCAACAGAAATATCTTGCAATGACACTGGGTGAGAGAGATTAGATATATATAAATTTTTTTTTAATAAAAACTAGATCAGTTATAAGTGTGCTGTGTGTCTTTTAGGTGTGTAGAATGCCATTTGGCAATGAAAAATTTAATCATAAAACGTTTTCGAATGGAACCTTTTCAGCAGGAATGTCTGGCCACACGAGGGCGCCAGTCACGCAGGTTTTCCCAGTTCTTTGTGTCCGGAGAGCATGTTGTGCAAGTGTTTCACTGGAAGGGGAGACTATTCTCAGGGTGATTTAGTAATAAGTGATTCCACTAATAATAGGACAAACTCCATTATTTATCTTACTATGTTGGATGTGTCATGTAATAGTGGTAGAGGGTTAGGAATAAATTCTGATACCCTGTTCAGATGCTGCATGTCATGTAAGTGCCTTTTTGCCTTGGCCCACTTCTTAAGCAGACAAGTGACTACATCTGTTTCCAGTTCAACCATTTGTAAGAGTTCTTGAGGTTCGATGATGTGGACCTCGGCCTGTAGTGCAAGTCCCTGGTATATGAGCATAGCTGTAGTCTCACTACCACGTTCATCTTATTTATGAAAGGTTAAATTCACAAGAGTAGAGGAATGTTATTCCTCACTTTTTTTAACACGTCAAACACAGAGGTCTCAAAGTATATAGAAAAAGTGAACTACTGTCTTAGGGATTACCTGCTTTGTGTTTTGATTATGTAAAATATTTAATTTCAACAAAGGCATGTCTCTTCCATCACACTGCTTTGTATATTCACTATAAGGCTCTCTGAGTGCTCTTGGATTTTTTTTTTTTTTTTAATGGAGAGGTTATTCTGTGTCTAGCGTTGCTAAGCAACTTCTGGGGAATGCAGCCTATGCGCTTGTTTTATTTTTGTAACAATTATAAAAAAAAATATATATATAAAAAATATACTGTTATGGCGTTGAAATTCTTGCTTTACACAAAGGTCCAAAGGAAAGAGGAATTGCAGCTCTTCAACACTGCTGGGTTATTTAATTTGCCAGTGATAGAATGACTCCTAAATAAAGTGAAACGGCATTATTTTTTTTGCATTTCACAACATTGACTTTCTGCTCTATGGCTATGTAGTTATTTTAAATTGACAAAACCTGAATTTGAAACAAAATGGTCGTAAATCTCATTAGCTGTGTGTGTGTGTGTTATATAAATAAAGTTCCAACCAGTTCAAATGTAATATGCAAGTGTTCAGTTCAAGTTTGTTGAACAAAAGCATTAAAGATTGTTAGAAAAGGATATGCTTGTATTTTGGAGCCACGTTTTGCAGAGTTTATTAGAGAGATGAGACCAGTGCTGGAGACGGCTGTGTGTAACTAAGTTAAGAGACCAGGCTGTGGGCGGCATTACGGGTGAAGCACACAACAAAGCTGAACATAGTGTTTTTCAATAGAACATGTACAATGACTCATGATGATTTTATTCCACCAATTAATAGGGCAGTATGGAATTGAAAACAGAGATGGCAAACTGCTGCTCTGCTGAAATGCAGCTAATGTGTGTTTAACGGAAAGGAACATGTGTTTGTGCTGTCATTAAATCAAACGGATTAAAATTTCACATAAATCTTGAAGAATTCTGTAAATATTGCCTAAATTTGCTCAAGGCTTCAAAATGCTCTGCAAGTGTTCAAATTCATTTTTAAAATTGATATGAATGTTGCAATAGTTTGGTATTAGAAAATGTGCACTTTTTTATGTCCAGTATCCTGGATGGTTACACACCCCAAAAAAATATAGTCCTTTTCAGTTGTGTGGTTTGCTATCTTTATTTTGCTTTACTGCTGCCAAATCATACACCTTTACATAGGCGTATGTGTAATCTTGTCTGGTTAACAGAATGTGTTTTTAATATGCGTACAAGCCTGCCGATTGTTTGACAATTTAGTCAGGGGGCTCGTTGGTACAAATGTAGGGAACTTTGCCAAATGCAAGCAGTGATGAATATTGCAAAAATAACTCGAGAGAAATGCATAGACTCATCCAAAAAGTATACTGCCAGCCTAGAGTCTACTCTAAGTATGGTACTTCTATATTGACCTCCAAAACAGCTAAAATTTATAGTTGACACATTGTATGATTTAACATTTTGAGTCAAGTGTTCAAATGTGCAGGCTGTTTTTTGTAAAATGTTGCAAAGTCCGGAGCAGAAACACAGCCAAACTCTGAAAATCGCCAAATTGTCTTATTTGATCAGTCCACATCATAAAAGCAGTGGTGCTCTTTAAAGGTTTTCTGATATTGAAGCTCTGCTTTTCACTGCCAACACTAATGAAGAAACAAAACATCTGAGCAAGGTGAGGTGGCTCTGTTCATATTTGACAAGGAGAACAATGCAGATTGATGGACAAGGCAGCTTCGACAAATTACCCGAGGATGCACTGAGAGTAAAGAATTAATATCTTTGAAATGTGCCGACTGAGAAATTAATCTCATCTCAAACATCTTATTCTTCATTCAAAAATTAATTTCTACATAGTAAATACATATTGAAAACTCATACTGAACACCTCTTGTAAAAAAAAAAAAAAAACTTGCTAAGTTAGTGACGTCCCATGCAGTTTGAAGCATTATTACACAAAGTTAATGATAATGTGAAGGGTTGTCTTTTGTATGCAGGTTACTATAACTTTGGTACAATGGGAATATATATCTTTTTTCCCCACACAATGACGTCTCTGGGCCTTATTAACCTGTCTGCCAGAGTCTGTTTTTACATACGTAAGTATTCTATTTCATGGCCTCTGCCAGGAGACCACTGGAATTCCATCAAATGAGATGCACCACACAGGATTTTTCTTCTGGAAAGCAGAGAGAGTCCATGGGGGGTGTCTGTTTTATAACAAGAAAAAACACTGCTCTGTCAGGAGGCGGAGCCAAATATATGGTCTGCAAGTGTTTAATATTTTCCAAACACAAAACACTGCCCTTTTATTACTTTCTCTACAACATGTCTTTTGTCGTCATGTGAAAGTACCCGCATTCCAGATCAGCAGGCCTTTCTTAAGAAATATGATACATACGTAATTTATAAGTTAGTTTACTTGCAGTACAATTGTATTTTGAATTTATTATAATAAAACAAAAGGAAAAATGAAGACAAAAACCAAAGCAATGTGGTCAACACTTCTGAAGCCAATTTCTGTATTATATCTGTTTTCATGATGATTTACATTATAACAAGTTTTACATCTTTGTTTTTTGCAAGCCTGTATCTAAGCACCTAATTGAGAGACAGGTTTCTTCAAAACATACATTCTGTATTACATTTCATTTATTAGACAATGCTTTAAATATACTAGCTGGAGCAAAAGGCAACCTTAGGTTAGTGAAAAACAAACTATCACATGCAAACTTTTGACCCTGTGGTTCTACTTTGTACAACCGAGCTAATAGTTCATCAACAGTTGTGTGCATTCTCTTTCTGTCATGCATGGCTTTGGCAGAGGAGATGACTGCCTGCATCAAAGAAAGAAAGCCAAAATAATGTTGTTGATGCCATCTGTGAGAAATGCTCTATTACCAGACAGTGGTGTGTGAATAAACAGCTTTGTAAAACATTTACAAGCATACCAACACGTCTCAAGCTTAATGCATGTAACGCAATATGCAATATCCGATTTCTGGTTAAGGAAAACATGGTGAGCTATGGAAATGTTTTCATTGATTACCACCTTTAATTTTCCTTTACAAACACTCCTGTTGCTAAGGGTTATGAAGGGAAAAGGTTTTGCATATTCTGTAACTCAGCATGGTTCCAATTTTCTGTTCGCCATTGGAAGCAGTCAAGTAATTCTGTCTAAGAGTGGGATTTCAATGACTTCACATACCACTTAAGTCCTATGGATTCTCCAGTCCTGGTTGCTTATTGATGTTTCAGCAATGATGCTTGTAGAGCCCCTGGAAAAGCAGATATACAACAGAAAAAAAACAAGTACTAATCATGTATAATAATTATGTTATGTACAATTAGTATTTTAACTCATTTCACTGAACTGTGTACCCCACCTCTTGCTAATAGTAGTAATTGTAGTCAAAGCCATTTTTTGTTAGTGAAATGTTTAATTTCTATACAACAATCGGACAGCCAGATGACGATGTCAATGGTAGCCTGCTTATCTTTGGAACATGACTGCAGCAGTGAGCTGTAGTACTAACATTAGTTTTATTTTTCAATGGTTGTATCTGGTCTTTTTAAACCCAACATTGTATTTCAATACACCTGCACATGAGTTGGTCCAGTATAAACATTTTTAAACAGACAGTCCATCCAAATCATCAAATAATAATAAACAATTACTGCCAAACAAAAGATTATTCTTAATACAGTATTTACAGTTTCCACAGTACAACAAATGTATGTTCGCAAACTTTTATCCACTTAGTATTTAATTTATTTCTGTATTCTGAATATGAACATCTAGTTCTACTTCGTAAATTATATCCATTTAGGTTTTAAAAGCCAACTCAATTTTGGCTTGTGATTTTTAATTCATACTTTTGTGTTTAAAATACCTTTTGTAAAGTGAATTCAGCTTCCAAAGCACCAAAAGAAAAGTAGTGAGAGAGAATAAAAGAACACGGCTTTTCATGCGTGCTTCACAACACCAGTTTGCCAGTTAATTAAATTAAAATCAACACAAAACAGCTCTTTTTGTCTGTGTATTTTAAAAAAGGATGATGTCTTTTTTATTCTTTTCTGAGCTTCGTACTTCCTTAATAGAGATAAAGTAGAAACAGACTCTGTGAAACGCAGCTCTGCAGGGATAGATTTGGCTGAGGAACAACAGCCTGTTTGTGGACGTTAAGTACCAGCATCTCTTGTACTCCCGACTGCAGCCACGTTGAGTGACAGCTCACAGGTGCCCCCATACTACAGTCACGCCTCCATATGGCTCCAAAAGCATCACGGTGTTACCAAGTTCAGTCACGCGTCGTGTCGTTTTAGATGCGCGGCAGTCTGACGAAGGATTATCTCCATCTTCTGAAAGTGTTGCTCTCTTAGGGTAATAGACCACATCTGTGCCAAAAAACATGGATGCCAGCATATCGTTTTTGACTATTTGTATCATTTCTATGCAAGATGACGATGGTGGTGCTTGCTGAAGCATTTCATGCTATCATCTACTGTTTAGGTGACCGTGACGTCGGGACTCCTTGCGGTTGGCACGCATTGTGTTGTTCTCTGTGAACACTGATATGTGGTCATCCTTAGTGAAATATCTTCTGCTGTGTTCAAAGACTTGAAATTGATGAGGGCTAGAAAAGGGTAATTGTTTTTCACTGTAAATGTCAACTCAGTTTGGAAAAAAGGGAAAGTTTTTGTAATCCAAGACTAAAATACTCCTTAATTCTAAAGTCCACACAAGACATTCCCATGGAATGACAATGATTAAACACATGGCCATCTAATTGTAATTAATAATATAACTTCTGAGAAGAATACGATGAGGGTTGTATTTTCAATAACCTTACAAGCTGTGCTTGAAGTTCTCTTAGGTCCATCTGTTCTTCTGTATTTTCCTTTTTGTTCATGGTTTCTTGATGCTGACTGAAATATAGACCAAAATGACAGGAAAGGGCAGAGTTACAGTGTTACAGGGTTAGTTACAGAGTTAGGCAAATATTTTGTCCCACTTTGAAGAAAGTAGTACTCGCTAACAGAAGTTATAATGCGAGGTGAACGGACATAGACAGATAAGCAGTTTCCCCCAGGGATTAATAAAGTTCTTTGGATCTTAAAAATAAAACAATGGACTCAGAGACATACAACTAAAATGCAAAGCCTGCAGTGAGATTCTGAGAATGGTATCTCTGGCAGTAACAGATCACTGTGTTTGTTTCCCAGCTTTTCTGAATGAGTCAGGTGGCCAGGTGGCAGATAAACTAGGTTAACTACTCTTAACAGTACATTATTGTTAAGAACAGGTAATTTCCAATACGACAGTAACACTGTGTAAGTAAACGTGTACACAAACAGACCGTTTTAAAATCCAGTGGACATTTACTAAAACTGCAGACATCTACCAGAGACACAACATTTTGTCATATCTAGGCAGTCAGTCATATTGCTTGCATTAAAACCCATACTCTGGGTTTTCTATTCAGAAGCCTGTATTTCTTTGCCATTCACAGAACGTTGTCTTCAAGGCCAAACCTTCTCTCGGTGTTTGTGTACAGTACCACTGACTAGTACCAACAGAGGATAAGAGCAGCACCCATCCTCCCTTTTTGCACCATTTTAAAGCTTATCAAACCGTCAGGAAGCTGCACACTCTGCATGTTTGAAAACTGACACGTTACAAGCCAAGTTAAACAACATGCAAAGCTAATGTGATCTAAATATTTAACAAAGGAACTTCACCCGTCGTAACTCTTGTTCTTGCTCAGGATGTAATAACGGAGCAGTTTTAGCCCATTTAAGAGCTGTGATCTGCTTTCCATCTGGCTATTCAGGGCCACAGAGCTGATTTTCTCATGTTTCTTGTTTGCTGCTTTTTCAAGGAAAGATCTTTTTTGTTTGTTTGTTTTGTTTTTCAGCTTATAGCTTTTCTTCCTGGCCAACATAAGGTAGGTTCTCCAGATCCTTGAATGTACTTCTGTTAAATCTTTCCTACTATGATGCTGCTATTTTATGATGTGTTGTGGTCAGATTTTTTTTCTGCATGGTGCTAATACAGCTGGTATATTTGTACATGAAAAGTATCCATTAATATGATTATTATAAGGTGGCACGGTGCTGTGGTGGTTAGCACTGTCGCCGCGCACCTCCAGGCCTGGGGCTCAATTCCCGCCTTGGGTCTGTGTGCGTGGAGTT
>JABJVR010000095.1:3976359-4011968 GCA_025773905.1 Chitala chitala | reverse complement strand
AAACTCCACGCACACAGACCCAAGGCGGGAATTGAACCCCAGGCCTGGAGATGCGCGGCGACAGTGCTAACCACCACACCATCGTGCTGCCCTAAAACAAAGTACCTTTACCTTTAATTTTCATATTTTGCTTTACATGCTTTTTCTTAGTAAAGTCAACTGATTAGAGTTTACAGTGTAATATCTACTCATATCAAGTCGATTTCTGCTTCAGGGTGATTGTCAAGCATCACTAAAAATACAGATGTAGTTAATGTAATAATTGTTATAACTGGAATATATACAATTTCTTGCGGTTAATTACTGTCATTCAGCATTGTACATAAAAATTATTTTTTTTGTATCAAATATAAAAGGCCTGCAGAAAATGGTATTAGCTCGGTTCCATAATTGTAAAAATCATAATAATTTTAAAATGTTTTAGTTAGCTTATATTCTTTCTCTCATTTTACCTGAAATAAGGTCATTGTTAACTCCAAATGTCGTTTTCCTGAGTTTCACAACACTGCAATATACGTTTAAAAAATGTACATCTTCCTGTGTCCATTGCTTTGTATCTAAACCCACATGACTGGCATCTCTAGAGCTTTCATCATCTTCATGCCACAGAAAAGTTGACCGAAACAGAGTCTTCTCGCAGTTTATGGTGCTTGGCCAGAATACTGCCTTCCGGTGGACATTTCTTCTCAATAACTATCTTGTACTTCTTTCTGTAAAACAGATTTTGTCTAGATTTTGTCTTTTTTTTAACACTTAGAATAAATATTCTAACAAAACATGTCATTTGCTGACTGTACTATGAATTTTATGTGCGTGTATATATATATATATATATATATATATACAAAATGCGACTGGTTTTCTCTCTCTCTCTCTCTCTATATATATATATATATATACACATACCAACAGAAACTGCAAAGTTACACAATCCAGGCATGCAAAAGCTAAAAGCTGAGGCTGCTTGGGTTACATGAGAAGGTATGAATTATATTCAGGTACGTCAAGTCAAGTACTACAAAATACGAAGAACCACAGACTTGTTTGCCCCGAATACGCTGATGTTACACTAACCTGAACAGGTAGAAGGCCACACCCAACAGGACTCCTAGTATTGCTCCGAAGATCAGTCCGATCACAGTGGACACCTGTGGTCCACCTGAACGCAACAGAAAGCTGCACTTAGAGAGGTGTTTAAGACGTAATCAGACAGGGGTCAAGGTAATTTAATCAAAACATAAAATGTTCATAAAATCGAGGGGTATTCTAGAGACTCCTGAGGCCCTAGGCAAAATGCTTCAAGGAGATTTCTACAGGTATGTTGTAGCAATATGCACTATGCAATCGACTGCCCTTAAAGCCCCCCCTTCCCCCAGCTTGGGGCCCCAGGCAATTGCTTGCCTTGCCTGTCCTATCGCAGTATCTCTGGTTAAAATGTACATACATCAGCAATTCAGTTTGACTCAGTGTTCTCTCTATATTTGTCCATAGGTTAGTTATAATACAATTTTTCCCATATTGGTTTTGCTTCCTATCTCTGGAATGTCATGTGTTCTCCAGCACCTTTTGTTCAGTTTTCGAAGATTTTTTTTTTCTTTTTTTGCGATATCTGATATAAAATCCTGTACAATTAATTGTAAATAGATTTTTGCATGTAACAAGTTCCTTGTTTTTTAACATTTAAGAATGTAATGACGCTAGAATTTCACAGATAGAGTCTTAGATACAGTGCTGTTTTCAGTGTGAAAATACAGTGTTCAATACTTGGACAAAAACAACATAGTTACGTACATGAGTCATCTGAACATGTTCGATGTTCCTCTGTCAAGGTGAATCGCTCACTGTCGAATCCAGGCAATGTCTGCAGACTCCCATTAACACAAAAGTAGTTGAGGACAGCCTAAAGAATGCAGGGGCAAAAAATTGCAACAGCTGGATAACTTGCATCGCGTTACCAGACATGCTGCTAAACAGTGTTCTTTAACACACACGCATTTTGTAAAGAGTCATTCGGGGGTGAAGAGAAAGCCAGTCGCATGATTTGTTTTGACTGAAGCAAACCATGATCACGTTTACTGACCAGCCAATCAGATAAGAGTCAATGTTAATATTCCCATGTCTCTAAATCTCATACTTCAGCAATGTATGTGAAATAGTCACATTCGTGAAACACTGTTGATTAACATGTAATCTGTAAATGATCACGTTTTCGTTAAATTGCCTGTGACCATTATTCCCCTGTGTTTTCTCTTTTGCGGCACCGTTTCAAAACTGTTTTAAACAGCTCTAAATAAGATATTATTCATAAATTTAACCAGATTAAAAAACATGCAGTTTGATAGAAAAGGGAATAAATCATTTATGTATGTAGCCGTTAATATTTTAATTTAAATCTGTCTGACTTGAAAAACAGGAAATGAGCATTCTTGGCTTCTGTTCAGAAAACTGAGCAGATTGCCCAGTTCTCGTGCTCAGACAAGATACAGCGGAGTGAAATACGAAGTGAAACTGACAGGACATTTCATAGGCTGGTTTTTATTAGGCCCATTTAATTATGACTGAAAATGCCAAACCCAAATATTCTATCGTTTTTAAATATTTACTGACACATTTTTGTTGTCTGCTTTTGCATGAAGTTCTCGACTTGCCCGATTTCGTTCAAAAGGACAGAAGTTAGGACACTGCACCTGAACCCACAAACAAACACTCTGCTTCATTTACCTGTGTAAAGGTGTGTCTTAAATGGAAAAGGGAGAAAATGTCATCTGTACATGACACGTCTTGAGAAACATGTCACGTAACATAATTAGAACACACAAAAGTTATATTGTGTGGAACCTTCGTATTTTTCCGGGCCTTGATCTGTGTTTGCATCTTCCCCTGTAATACCTAGCACACAACTGTGTTAGTTGAGTCTTACCGAATAGGTTCCTGTCTTGAGGTCTGTCATGGACATAATAGAGAAGTCCCCTTGCCTGTCACCACTGGCGTCTATAGACACCTGTCCCATGATGCCTGAATACAACAACAGAAAGAACAACAAAACGAACAAGTGACACAGGCGAGATAAATACTCATGCTCTGTCATACAGCCAATGGTCTGTAAAACAGTAACCACATCACTCTCTAGCCATATTTTCCTTTATTGCTGCCAGCTGAACCCTATCTTTGTGTCTCTGTCCCAAATGTTTGACATTAGGAAGATTATTTTTTAAGAATTAAAACTGACATTGTTTTCGAGGGTCCTGCTGACAATGACACGCACACTGACTTCTGGCAATGATGCCGTTTAGCTTTTCTCAACATCTGCAATAAACCACATTTTACAACACTGTAATCAGCAGAAATGAAAAGCACGCACGTCCTCCCAGCAGAATTCAGAGTTCTTCACCCCAAAATAATGAAAAGCAAACCGTACTAACTACAGAAAAACACACAATCAGTGATGTCACTTTTGACTGCGAATTCATTTGATGTTGCTATTTAAAATACATATTTTGACTGGTTATTCACACAGGATACAATAAAAGTTATGAAAAGCAGAAAGCTATTTCATACATAGATAAAACTATCAGGATAATGAATCATCTAAAGTCACACAGGTGTTCATAAAAAGAGTTGAGATGAAGCCAGATGTTGTGTTTATACCAAGAGATATCACCGTTGTGGCCCAAAAGCTCCTACAGCAGGACACGGCCGAGCCTGTAAGTGAATTCTCATGACTTATTCCTTCTTCAGGTCAATACGCACTTAACACTAGGAGGCATTTTAATTAACGAATATAAAGAGGCTTTTAAACTACTACTTCAAAAACTTTACATCCACGTACCATTGAAGGTTCTGTTCCACATGTTTTTTGTGATTTGTTGCCCGTCACTCTTGCCGAAGCCATTCTCGATAGCTTCGTGCAGGGCGACAGCATACAGGTACAGGGCATCGTGAAATCCCTCCGTAAACATGTTGATCTGCAGCAAATGGGATGCCATGTTTAATGTTAGTGAGGCTGCGTGTCTGTAACCCCCCCCCCCACCACCATTGAGATGATGTGGCGAGCTTCAGAAGTCTGGGTACCATGTCCAATTGTGGCTTCTCCAAGCTCCCTCCTGCTCTCAGCACGTTGAGTAAAGAACGTGTTGATTCAACGTGCTGTGCTGTAAACCTGGACTATGTGTGCCGGGCTTGGAAAATAATCTTAAACTGATGACTATCTGTCACTACAAAATTATTCAATGTGCAATAATGCTTGCGTAGAGGAGGAAGAAAAGAGGAGGAAGCTACGGTAGAAACTCCCAGTCAGGACAAAAGCCTAATTGCTGTTAGTCCCCAAGTGAGGGACTCAGATCTTTAGTACACTGGGCTAATCCTCTTTTCTGGTAACTCGAAGCAGCCTGTGGCTGAGTGGGTTTGGGCCCTGGCAAGGTTACCCATTTACACTTGCCGACAATGCAATATTTTTATAAATTACATGTTTGGGGTTAAATAAACATGGTCAAGGAGTTCCTGAAGGGTTATCTAGCTTTATGTCCCTCAGGGTATTATACCTTGCTCTAACATACCAGGAACACTCTAATCCACGTTGTTAGAGATCTCACTGAGACATGTTTTCAGTCCAGACCAGCAATGTGTCACTATGAGAGCAATCATTTTATGTTCTAGTAAAAAAAAAGAAGAATAGCACTTACTGGGAAAAACCAATCAGTTATAGAGTATTTTCTGTCTTGCATATGCACACCTTTCCCGAGGTGCTGTTATGGGAAATTATTAAATAATGCTTGCACATTTCTTAAAGGTACTATGTTCATGTCAGACTTTTTAGATGAAACTGAAGATACTGCAGCTCTCTGTGTTCAATTTTATTGCTTTTACTCAGGTTTTCTGAAAGCACAGATGTGAAAGGAATGAAGGGTAAGAGCTACATCAGATTCACTGGCTGTCCAACAAGAAAAAATAAGAGGCTGACATATTAATTAAGATTTTATCGCAGCCATTAATAAACTGGCCTACCACCAATTTTTGAGTGTTTAGGTATCTAAAGGTTTTGGTGCACGTTTGCACAAAAATCGATTTGCTTGTGGGTAATTTCAGTTGCAAGCTTAATTTCAGGCATCAACTTGACAGCCAGTAAGGACATAAAAACTGCTTGTAGCCGAAGCAAAAATACATTTTCTTAATATTATGACAAACTCAGTCACAGATAGTAATTACTTCATAAAACATGACTCTTGCCAAATCAGGAAACTTCTTTAGTGGAAAGAATGGATTCAATCCCAAACCACTGACCTGATTCATCTGACAGCACTTGTTCTGACTGTGGATTTGCATGTACACATTATGTAATTTTATGAATAATGTATAAGAAGCTCTTAACATTATAATATCCCACCCATCTGGCAATAGCTTTGCATGTACTGGAACTAATTTTGTACAGAATCTCAGTATTTTTTTTACTTAATGTTTACAGCGCATATTGTAATTAAATTCTATATTTAATTTAATACTTCAATAACACTTTGTTTAATTAACCTATATATTCTCTAAGGAAGTGTACATTTAAAGCCTCCATCAGTAGTCGTGTGGACATTGTACCAGTTGGTCATATTGAAGGGAGAGTTGAGCCGAAAGCTGAAGATACCAATTTCCAGCTCAGTCTACTTCATAACCTTCACATATGGTCACGAGCTGAGGGTAGTGACTGAAAGAATGAGGCCACAGACGCAAGCTCCGGAAATGAGCTTCCTTCGCAGGGTGGCTCGGCTTAGCTTTAGAGATGAGGAGCTCAGACATTTGGAAGGAGCTCAAAGTAGAAGCAGTACTCCTCTGCATCAAAAAGAGCCAGTTCAGGTGTTTTGGGCATCTGTTTAGGATTCCTCCTGGATGCCTCCCTAAGGAGGTGTTTGGGCCTGCCCAACAGGGAGAATACCCTGGATTAGGCCAAGGACTGTATGAAGAAATTATATCTCTTGTCTGTCCTGGGAGTGCCTGGAGGAGGTGAAGGAGGCAGCTAGGGACAGGGAGGTCTGGGCATCTCTGCTTGGACTACTGCCACCACCTGGACCCGTATAAGCGGAAGAAAATGGATGCATGGATGGACTGAGGTATAGATTTAACACTAGTCATATTTAACTACTATTAATTGTACAATTTTAACTGTTGAGAAACTGATAGAATTGTCATTTCTGTGCATACCTACTTAACATGTGTTTACCTCCACTGAGAAGTTCTCAAACTGAGGACGGACAGATCTCAGCAGAGTGACAATATTCAGAGAAGTGTAGGCTTCCTTTGCCTCTGCATCATACACGTCCCCTCTCTTCCAGTACCCGTTGCCTGCAGGTTAGTAGTAAAACAATTCAGTCTAAAGAAGATAAACATAACAAACCCTGCAAACATTTATTTTCCATAGTGTGAAATTTGTCTCACATGGCTTCTGAAATACTAAGATAAACCCTGTCGACTCTATAAACAATGCTGACACTTCAAAAGGAAAATATCGTCCCCAGCGTAGATATGAAATACTTTCTGAAAGCTGAAATGAATCAACTGCATCCTTTTATTTTGTCTTATTTTCTTATTAGTAGGATGCACCTGTAAAAATCCATTTTTATGTTAGGTAAGATTGACAAGTTATGTCAGTCAGTCAGTCAGTTAGTTAGTTATCTGTTATACCGCTTATTCCTAGTGAGGGTCGCGGGGAAAGCCTGGAGCCCATCCCAGAACACATAGGGCGCAGGGCAGGGGACACCTAGGGTGGGGCGCCAACCCACCACAGAGCAACAAGTTATGTCAAAATTTAAAATCTAGTTTCCTATACTAAAAAACTCTGATTTCAAGAAAACTTAAAAACAACAGTTGCTGAAACGTCTTTTTTGTGTCAATCAGTATTAAAAAATTATAATGGTGATAATTTTGAAAAACTTTGTTGCAAAACTCAACAGAACCAGTCACTCCTGATGTGAAACACTTGTAAGATTTCAGTTACAGATCTTGCCGTGCTTGTCTAAAACTGACATTTGTTTTCCGTGTTACGACGTACTCATGGTAGATGGCATGCATGTGTAAAACTCACCATAAGATGAAGAGTTGAAAAGTTCAACACTGAAGTAGACATAACGGCCTTTAGTCAGTCTCCACCTGTGTGCAGCCAGCATTACATCCCGAATGATATCAGCACAGCCACACATAATAACAACTGCAAAAAGAGACGGGAAAACAATTACGCTAAACTAAGACGCTATGATCGCTCAGAAAGCGATTGTTTGCTTTGTCATTCTTTAAAACGTGTAAGAGGAGTCAAACGTACCGCGTAGCGTATGATACAGAAGGATAATAATCACTCATGTGAAACGTAATGCAGCGATCTTATCAGAAATGTGTCAAACATTACTGAATTAAAAAGGTTCAAAGTTTAAAATAAAAGAATGCATTTCGACAAACTAAAGCAGACTACAGCCACTCCTCTATATAGTAGTAGTAGTAGTATAGCTGTTTTGCCATGTAAACTGCTGTTTTGTGTTCTCTGACAGGCTCTAGATTGCCACAAACCAGATACGAGAAGCAGAAGTTAAAATAAAAGACAACCACACAACTGATCTGCAAAAGCATCGGTGTGACAGTGCGGCCTCGAGTCACCACGTTCTGACTGACCTTTCTACTAAACCAAGTACGCATGGACCTCATACAGCCCAGGATGGTGAATTTGTAAAAAAGTAAAACAAAAAACTGAATACGTCTTAAATCTGCAGTTCTTCCTCCATATTCCTAAATAAATGTCATCGTATCTTGTTGGAATATAATTTATTTTCTAAAGGTGTCTGATTAGTACCCTAATTCTGCCTAAATAAATTAAGTTTAAAGGCCAGTTTTCATATATTCATTCAATAAATATGCATATATTTATCCAGCATTTATTTTCTAGAAACAATTGCTTCAAATTAATATGACTGTGATATTTTCTTATATTCTATTATGCTACTCCCCGATCAAGTGTTATAAAAGAGTATGCTACATTAATATATAATTTAAACACACACACAAAATTATGAAACCTACGCACACTGATGTAGACCATAAAAGTAATGAGTAGAAATGAAAGAACATATTTCCGTTTTAAAAATGAAAAACTTGAATAATTGAATAATCGACTGTAAAACTTATTTTCAATACCTTCGTTTTCATGGATATATTTAATGATTTCCTCGGTATCCCCACTGTGACGTTTAGAGTAAATGCTATATGCTTGCGTACTGACATCCTGTAAATTTAAAATGACGTGGATTGCTTCTAAAGTGAAATAACATCTCCGCTCATCCTTGTCATCTTCAAAAATCAGAACAGTCTTCTGCCACCTGAAGCGACGGAACAGCGCGGAGAACGTTTCCGCCATTTTCATGTAAGATGGAGCGACTCTTGTCAAATGTGAATGTTCCCCGTCTTTCCTGAAGCCACTGGCTAAAGCACCTGCTGAAATCACCGGGATGTCCCAGTGAGACGCCAGTCTTACCACATCCGCTGCGGCATAGTCACAGACTGGACCCAGAATCACATCGGGTTTCTTCTTAATAGACCTGTCGACAAGACCGAAGAGCGCTTCATTGCCGCAGCCCGAGTTCTCATACTGGATACTAAAATTTAGCCTGGAATATAACCCGTTCTCCGAATTAATTCTTTTCTTTGCATAGTCTATAGCTGGTCTAACCATTGAGATAGAAAATATGTAGGAATTGTTTAGGGGCAAAAAAACTAACACGTCAACGTTTTCGCTGAACGCACTATTGTTTACAGTAAGAAAAAAAAGTGCAACGCACAGATATAACTGTGAACATGCCATATCTTAATAGAATATACAATTCGAAAATTAAATGCAATTCGCAGTATTAGTAGACATAATTTTAAACCGACGTGTTCTATTCTGCTATTTTCCTGCTACATAAAGGTCAGCATTAATTCCCCGCCAAGATTCCTTAGCACGTCTGTTCTAGATCCCCTGCAGTTCTTGTTTGAAATATGAATACCCACCTTCACACATGCGAGCTTTTGTACGGAACTTCGAAACTTTTTAAAATGATTCCTGCGTCATCCTTCTACGGAACACCTCTTTAAAGATGCAGCGAAACTTTTAAAGATGAAAATCTGATGTGGGTAATTCACAATTTCAAAACATCAACGTATATAATAAGCAGTTACAACAAACAGCATCATCCATTGTACTACTGAAAAAATATAATTTCCCTTCAACATGAGTACCAAAACATTATGGCATTATGTAATATGACTGCTGATGTATTGCGTTACAAACACATCGAACCATATAATTACTAATTCATTCTTTCGTAAACGGTACGAAATTACCTACGATTAACTTCTAAACGCTGAATTTAAGTAAAGGGCTTTTTTGCTGCGGGTTTGAAGTGGAGCACATACTACCGGCTTGCAAAATTCAGTCAGTTATGTATTAAATCGCGAAATTCGTAACTTCTAATTTTGCCATGTTTTAATACATCGCAGACACATCTAAACCATCAAACATAATATAATTTTTGTAAGAATATTTATGAGATGGACATACTGAATAATAATTCTGAGAAGAAAACATGTAATTAGGACTGTTGATGAAGTTCTGATGTCAAAAGTATTTAAAAAAAAAGAAAAATGAAAAGAACGTAACACTTTCCATTTTATAATGGTGATCAAAGCCAAGTTAGGTGTGACACTGGAACGAAAATCCGCTTTAAACTGATTAACTCGCTAACCAATCAAGAATTAATCTGAAATGCGGTGTTTTCGGACTTCAACGTGATTGAAAAATTGCACAAACAGTATTAAATTATTTACTTTTTGAACGTCATGGGTCCCTACACTTTGCATACTTTGATCTGATGTAATTAATCTGAGTATTAATCGGACGTTATTTAATCATTTTTTGGTGGGAATAATGAAGGGGCGTGGTCTACTAACGGCTTTAAGAAATTATAAACCAAAAACCCTGCGCAATGCCTGATTGCAAGTAACAATTCTCCGGGATGGACGGCGAAATGCACGCATCAGGTCTTCTCCATGTATGCGTGTGGTAGACGTCCTAGGCCGTAACAACAGTGTATCGCTGCACTCACTCATCGACCCACCCACCGGCGAACTCCTTCTCCTCTACAGGTGGACTGGAATCTATTCCATGCAGCCTATGGTGTAAGGCAAGGCACACACTCCGCAGGGAACAAACCTATAGCAGTGAAACAATACAGTGATGTTAAAATTGTTAATATGTGACGAACCGTTGAATCTGAAACTGCGGCTACGTGAACAGCTTTTGAAAGGACGGAGTAACCATTTATTTCAATTTTATGTCCCAAGTTCAACACTGGCAGGAATGGCTAAACCTATGGTCCGACAACTCGGAAAGAGCTGTGAGAGCGAGTATTTAAACCCAAACAGGGTCGTCCCTGTCATTCATACCATCCACTTAGCTGTTACTGTTCCCGTGGCCAATGGCCATTTTTATATTACTTAATGGTAACAGACGTTAACGGTAGGCCTAACTGTCATTAAATAATATTAATTAACGAAGCTCTGTTAAGCGCGTGGATAAAGTAGTTTAAAACATATGGTTCGCTTGTACATAATTGCTTTCCTCAGTAAGAACTGCGTTCAGTGTGATTTTTTTTTTTTTTACCTTCATCTTGCATTATTCGATAGTGCAAAGCCACAATCTCGATGTTTGGCCGTTTTATCCTTCGCAAATGAATTAATTCGCTTTTGCATAACGCGCGTTATGAAATGATTGTAATGCACGCAGTTCCTTTGGCAAGCAACAATGCCATCTGCTGGGCACTTAAAGCACGGCACTGTCGCAAATGCAATTGATCTTTATAGTAAGACTCATTCCGGTCATTCGGGGCTTCAACCCCGAATATTTTAAGTGTAGCCCGAATATTTTTTTACTTGAAAAATTAAGTATTTATTGCAAAACAACAGACCGACTGTGTAACAGAGCGAAACTTTACTTGCACTCAACGTCCGAGGGAGTGGGAGGGGGATCTAATTAAGCACTACATACAACGCTGGAAAATGCGCGCCTAAAAATCATGAACCGCTCTGGAAGGAAAAACCAATCTAGCCTTCCGAGCTATTTCAAGAAGAAAAATCAAGGTAAACGCCCTGGCTAGTTAAGTTATGGTTTTGTCACTCCCTCAATTTAGTTCACTTCAAACAGGCTTCACTGGCATGACCATAAAACAGAGTATTGCCAAAGGACGCAGACTTATTTTGACAATAAAGGAACCAAGCAGCAGTAACAGAAGACTTAACTATATAGGCATAAAAATCTTTTTTTTTTTTTAAATCACGCGTATAATATTCATACCTACATAAATTTGTGTTTTTCAGAGACAACAAACAACACGGTTCACAACAGTGCAGGTGTGGATGGTCATGATGAGCTGATGCTGGCGGCCAAGCCAGTATCTACTGGTGAAAATAGAATTTATGTGTCTTGTGAAACTGGATATTATCTGGCATTTTCAATATTGTAATATAATAAAGTGTCATATAATTTCTTTGTAGTCCTGAATATGATATGTATGTGATATAATTTTTTATATATAATTGATAGTCATGATAATTTTTACTAGTAGTACTTCATAGTCAGTGACTGCATGCCTTAGTCTCCTTGGATATTAAATGAGTGTTAATTATAACTTGGGTGTTTCATACACTGTTTTTGCGTGTGTCAAATCGTACCTTTAATTTTAAATTGCAGATTAGTCAAGCAGGTCACAAGAGGAGATAAACACCAGCTGTAATGGGGCAGATGACCTAGGATTATTAAATACTGGACCAAAACAAGTCAGCCTTAAAGTATATCCACTGACCAGCTTTGGTATAAGCAGGGTTACTGCAATATCTATGCATATAAGAATGCTGACTAAAGTAGTATTATTTTTACTTTTCCACGACGTGGGCTAATAGGAACAATTTAAAAAGAGCAAATGCGAGCAGTGCATAAACCAATATTAAAAATACCAGGCATAATAGCCAGGTGTGTGTGTGTGTGAGAGAGAGAGAGAGAGTGTGAGTGTATATTTATTTACTACAAAGGTAGAAATAACCTCTCCAATTCACTGATGTTGATCTTCGTACAAAAAAAGGACAAGACCCAGGTAAACTTGACTTAGCACCTGATCTTTTCAATAGCTAGAAACGCCCCCGGTAAGACTTCAAATATTTATTTTCCATCGTGCTATTCCCACTTATTTAAAGAGCTTAAGAGTTTTACAGAAGTAAAACTCGTCATACACTTATCTCCTTTACCCTTCTTGAATGCTTTTTGAAATCGGTAAGAAGAATATTAAAATTATTTAAATCAATTCATTTCGCGCGGCGCTTTTCAGAACAACTACCTCATGCTGCACTCTTTCCAATCCTTATTAGCCGTTTGTGACATGCACGTGTACTATTATTCATAAGTCGCTGTGGACAAAAAATGAGCAAACGTAAATGTTATTAGAAATCAGTTGTCGGTAGATTCATGTTTCTTTCCTATCTACGTGTTTTCGTTTTTAACTTGTCGTTTAATAAATTGACCACTCGGTGGCACTAAATCTAAGATCTGAAAGTGTTAAAACTTTCAGACAATACAGCTGTAGTTTGATCATACATCATTATTTCAATTTAAGTCCTGCGTCAGGTGGTCCTTATCACTAAACTTACTGAAATAGTGAATGCTTTCCATAGAAGACCTGTGGGAAATACACTGGTTTCATTAATGACTTTTGCATTTTAGCGAAACATAAAGGAAACATTTAAAATTAAAACGTCATATATGTAATGGTGAAGTTACAAATTAAGGGCAGCAATGCAGTACTTCTTGAAATAAATGAACGACTAACTGATTCCTCAACTTGCTATTTGTTTGAATTATTCCATATGGTGACACGTCACAATGAGAATTCCGTGCGGACTCATCACGTGCACGATAATCAGGAGCTCGTGCGTCCCAGCGTGGATGTCGCCACTGAAAGTGAAGGTAAAGTAAACGGATCATGGTCAGGGAATGATAAAGCAAAACTAAGAAAAATTACAGTAATATTAATAAATCCAGAAATGTGATGAGAATGGACTGTTTTTGTATGTGTGTGTGTGTGTGTGTATGTATGTGTGTGTATATATAATTGTCAATTATGCGTTGTGCGAAAATTATTTAATAAATTATTGAAATATCGACTGCAATCAACGGTGTAAACAGGCATAAGACACAAACATATATAATTAATATGATTACACACACACACACCAAAGACTTAAGTACCGTAATTATTTTAAAACATTTAAACACCTTTTCATATATTTGTTTCTTGTTAAAGTACGCATATAATCTGGTTTATTGCTAAAATTATGTTGCCTATATTTTTAATTAGTTATCTATACTGTACATCTGAGAGTCGCGTGATTTCCACTAGTTACAAAATTCTTGTAATTTTTCTAAAACGTTTTTATTTCTTAATTTGTCAATATACCTTAAGTTACACAGTGATACAAAAGACTATTTCCACCAGATACACAAATGAACATATGATTGTAATGTGGTACCACTACCGACAGTGGTATATGGTCAGTCACCGATGAAAAAGTGTTTGTGGTGTCGTGTTATATCTTCATCCCATGCTAGCATTAGCCTGACGCTAAATGTTTACGTTCTCTGCTGATAGCATGGATAACTACAGGTAATAAATTTACTCATCATATTTCTTAGTTAAAGACATCAGCGCCTACCTGCTGTAAATGGTAACGTGAAAGCCAACGGCTCGCCGCATTTTAAAAATAATATACTTCAGTCATATCTCTGGACTCCAGGCTTCAATGACTCCGCGCCATTTATATCAGTGCATACGATAAATACTCAAGTTATACAGAAAGAATCCCACCAATTCAGAATATCCATAAAACGTAACCGAAAAAAGGACTTCTTTTAAAAATAATGTGATATATCACAAAACAATATGAATTATTAATTATTCTTAAAATGCTCAGATTCTAACACTAATCATAGGAAAAGGACATTTGCATTTTTATAACCCATGCAATGAAGTGGTAAACCGAACATAATTTTTTTAAAGATTGTTTTCTTCTGAACAATCAGGTAAATTTATATTGTTTACAAAATTCTGAAAATAACTTTCAACAGTAAAATATGTAGTTACATAAATATTTACTTGACTTTTTGTTCCTTAAATGGTACTTTTATTATTATAAAAGAATAATGTATTAAATGATTCACAATTACTAAACTGTATGTGATACGAAATTTTAGATCAAACATTTCAGTTTCTGTCCATAAAAATACTGTATATATATTTTGGAATATAATTTTAAGTAATTTGATATCTTATAATTGGATTTTTAATGTGATATACTTATTAAACTGCCATATTAAAGGCTTGAAAAACAAATTATGTAGCTTATTGAATTCCTAAGGATAATTGGTAGTGAAAAGACAAAAAAGAAATGTTTAAAAATATATTAAAGACAACAACAACAGTTTTAAGTTATAAGTAAACACATCAACCAACCTGTAACTGGAAAGTAAAGAACATCTTAGCAGTTGCTAAGACTTTCTTTCAAATATACAGCAGTAGTTATAATGATACATGTTTTTAATCATTTCTTCCAGGAATTAATTTTTTAAGACCTGTCCCACAATATCTTTTGTAAACAAAACTAGTTCTATTTGCACAGCATGCTTTCATTTTCTTAGACAATGAAACATGTTTTACTTTTCCCTGCTAATTACAGTACAGCAATGAAGTTAAATTCCCATCAAGGTTCATCATTTACTTACAGTCTCCCCAGCAACCAAAAAAGAACTTTGAGGAGTGGTGGAGTAAAACCAATCTATGTAATTGACCCTGCTGCCTAGAACACTTCCTGTGTGGAATACAAAATCAGGTGATGCAGTGAGAGAAATGTGTTGGGGGGGGGGGAGAAAGTCCTGAAATATTTTTACACACTCAGTGGGTTTAGACACAAAGCAGTACCCAACCTCTGGAAACAGGAACTGAAACAACACAACAGGCTAAACTAAACATAAAGCAAGACAAGACCAGACCTGTCAAGCCCTGAGTTTGCCACAAATTGTCCCATAACATCAGTTCAAACAACTGGCAGGTAGCACCCGAGGGAAAAGTAAAAGAAAAAAAAAACCTGGAAGCTCTCTTGCTATTAAGGTAAGCCTGTGTCTTTTTTTCTATTGAATAGGACAGTACAAAGCAGCAGACCGCAAATGCAGACTGCTCACATGGTAGAACATGTTAGACAAATCACAGGGGGCAGACATCTCGGTTAGGAAGCTGACAGACCTATGGCTCAAGAAGGGGGTCTGTACATCCGACAGAGGGAGCTTAGCACTTGTAATTACCTTAAAGAAAATGTTTTTTGTACATATTGTGAAAAAGGTTTAAGCTAAATAAAAAACAAGATGAAAAATAGGAAGGCAGGCACACTGAGTATTGTTGCTTTTAGTCTTTTTTCCCCTCCTTGAAGAGGGGAAAACAATCAGACAAATGTGTGAAAGTCCATGACATCACAATGTCTTGGAAAAAAAAAAACTGAAAACAAGAAAAAGGTTTTATGAACACAAAACAGGTGCCTTTTGGGACATAAAGTAACTTTTTTCTTTTTTAATCAAAGTATTGCTAAACTTCAGCAATTACGCAGGAAGGTTCCACATGTTAGGGTTGAACACTTGTAAATGTGAAAATTAAATTGTACATTAACAGTAAAAATTACTTATACTAAACCTTACTATAAACCAACCAAAAATTTGGTTCCTAGTACTGATGAATTATTGTTGTTGTTTTTGTTGTTTGCTGTTTAACATGTGACCAAATCATTCTTCAAATTGCAAAATATACATGCACTGAACTAGTATTGTCAGATATATTTCACGTCTTTGTTTCTCATTTCAAATGAGACCCTCATTACATAAAGAAGGAAACTGATTCAGGACGTAACAGCAGAAGTCTCACTGTACCATTCTTTCTTAATGCCCAAAAACAGTCCATTTTTTGGATTTATATCTCTGAGATAAGATAACCTGGCACTAGCACACATTAAGATTCAGCGTGCAAATCTTGTGTTTGACTGGACACTTAAAGCAGTAAACCTACTACCAGTTCTTATGATGCTGATAAAGTCTACAGTATGTAGACAGCTGGCAGTCTGGACACTATGGAGTTTGTCACTGTAAAGACTTAAAAAGGAAGACTGCATCAACAATACCCTGAATTATACATAATTAGGGTACATAAATCACTGGATTTTATGGAGTATATTTTGTCTACCTTTTAGAAATAAGCACAGATATAATTAATGTTTAATTAACCAATGAAAATAATTTGTAAGATTAACAATGTAAATAAACTACACCATGTTCCAGAACGAATATATAAATACTCGTATGTATACAGAACAAGCAGTAAAGACATACATATGTAATGCAGAGGAAAAGAAAACTTGTAAAAAGATTAAGAGTTGAGTTATATTAAATCGTGCACAATTAATTTATCGGTTGGAACTTCGTTTTTTTAAGTAATGTTTCCTAACGGCGTCTGACGCAATGTTCCGACTTCCCGAAGTCCCTCCTTTCATCTGTTTTATTGTTCTGGCGTTAGACTACATTATTCCGCAATGAGAATTTTATCTCCGTGGTTGATCAGTGGCGCTTTCCTGCCTGTCACTAGACCCTGCCCTCTCTTTTTATCACTCAATTGACGTGTTGTTAGCAAATGGGAGCAGAAGGGCTGATCTTTCGCCAGAAGAGGTCATTCTCGCTTCGGTTGCCACTTGTTGCTGAAGCCTCCGGGGCTCCAAGACTGTTTTCATGTTTTTTAATAGTTTGGAGTGATACGACAACGCTGCGATAAAACACGTTCACACCTAACTTTCCTAAAAGGAATTTCTTTTTAAATTCTAATACAATCAGTGGAGAAGAATGGTTGATAATACCACTATAGCAACTAAACCTGCACTGGTAAGTTTCCGTTCTTATATCCTGAGCACGAAGGCGTATGCATTAATTACCATGTATTTTATATATTAAAAAAGAGCAGGGTTTTTCACATTTCAAGTTCAGTATAAAATAAATATGTTTAAATATGTATAAGAAATATACAAAAAACAGCATCAGCACATAGTAACTGTTAACGTAACATTCTTAAAATTGATCTTATTCATTGTATATACAGACATTACAGTTTACGAGCCTTTTGTACTTCCAGATAAAATATCGTTAAACAATCGGTCATTCCATTTGTTGAACGTAACGCTTTTATATGTCTTACTGTGCATTCATTTGTGTGGATAAATAGTAACGAAAGCATACTTTTAAAGTTTTGCCTTGCACAAATGCTTACAGTTTCAGGAAAAATAACATATGTGCAATGGGCTAAGTAAACCTAAATCAAATCATATACAGTTGCAATTTAATTTCTAAAATATAAAAAATATGTATTTATACTCATATCCAGTCGTTCTCATCCTTTGGCCACAGTTGCATGTGTTTCTGTTTTTAAATTGATCGTTCTAATGTTATTTTAGGTGATGAGAACAAGTCTTTACTTGCGCATTTGCACTTGACAGTCAGTGTGAGTATGAAGGTTTTCGGGTTTGTTTCACGTATGTCCTCTCTCAACAGCAAGAAGCTTTCTCCTCGGCGAGCAGCCATCCGTTGTTGGTTTCTCCATCCTCAGCTCACAACCATTTCTCCGGCTCTCAGTCCCACCCGTCAAGCGGAGGCATGAAGCTCGAAGCAGTCATGGAAAACCTCCAAAGACAGCAGGCTGCCCGCCTGGCTCTAGAAGAAAAGCTCCGGCAAGCTGAGAAAGAGAAAGAAATAAGATCCATAGTTGAGTCGCGGATCCAGCAGCAAGCCCTGTCCTTTCGTCATTACCAGGCAGCAGTCCAAGGCTCGTTTACTTCGGGATATCCCGAAGCGTACGCGGGCGCAGGCTCCGTCCATCGCGTCCAGCACTCTAGCAGCAGGCAACGAGCTGATGACTCCGACGTTGAAGATGATCTAGATCATAGTCGGGACCTGGAGGATGACGATCACGACATAGAGGAAGACGAATTAGAAGACGAAAACTCTTTTTGCAAGCCCAGTCACTCGCACCAGAGTGGAGATGAACAAGAGCAAAGGAAGATCGACATACATGCCCTGTCCAGGGTCGGCCAGCCGCCTTATCCTGCACCGAGGGAAACCAGTTCCCCGGGAGGGGTCGCGGCACATGGGCAATCGCAGCAACACGAGTGGACATACGAGGAGCAGTTCAAACAGGTATGTTCATTCCGTTCTTGTAAGGTCTGCTGTGCTATTATAAGCACACGGAGAATGTGCAATTAATTTACGAAATCCAAAGCACAGTGTTTTGTTTTACGGATGTGCAATTCCATTTATAAATCATCGTAATTCTCTACATTATCGACATGTTTTGTGTATGGCCTAGAACAGTATCGTTAAATTGTTAGGCGTACTTGTACATGCTTACTTACTCATCTACTAAAACTCGCCATCGGTGGCTGTTAAACCTAGTTAAGTGATTGGAGTGACGTTTCGTTCTCGGAGTTTGAATGTGTCCCATCAAGAAATCGGAGCTACCGTGCAGTTTTGTCGCCCACGCTATAGGCTGATGTTGTACGTATTTCAACCAGTCCCTGTTGCTGACTGCACGAAACCCATTAGTTCATTTTGCAAATGAGCCGCCTGGAGTGCGTTAGTCACGCGCTACTCTTAACGTGGACTGCAGTTTCATTTGTTTTCTTTTCTGTCTTTATCCAGACCCTCGTACTTGCATTCATAATACATCATATGTTTCAGGTATATTAGAATATTAAAAAGAATGCGTTTAGTAAACTGGCGGAGAGCTCAATTTTTAATACAATGTAATGAAAATCTTTAACGTATATTTCATGCGTATTTATTGATTTTTGACTGCCTTTGGTTTCACACGAAGACACAATGTCACACAAGCAAAATACTCCAAATGAATATTCATTTGAATATTTGAAATCTTTTAATATGCGTGTTTCGTTTCAAGGAAAAATGTTTTTACGCAGTACTGGTGTATTTAAAGTGTAGTAATAGCTGAATAGTAATAGAAAACCATTAGAACTTAAAAGATTAGTATGAAGAATTAAACCTGTATGTACGGATTATTGTTAATTATATTGTTGTTGTTGTTGTTGTTGTAGCATGCATAAAGTGGCACTTCAGATTTTGTTTTCAGAGCCACTCTTCTGTGGTACAGTGTAGTCCGATTTAATGCACATGTGGCGTGTTAATATGATTCAGTCCTACAAGCAGCAACTGGTAAAGCTTCCAGCCTAATCAGATGTCTCCACTACTCTGCTAAAATATTGTGGGCAATGTAAGTATTTCACTAAGAAAAGCTCTAGATGACGATATATAATTGGGAGCAAATAAGAAAAGGCATTTAAAAAAATTTATATTTTGAAATTTACTTACCGGTACTTGATTCTCTGTGAATTCATCAACATTATGTTGAGCACAGAGTCTTAGCTAGGAAAACATAATTTTAGTGTAACCATAAACCATTTTTGACAGTAGATTTGCTGCTCTTGCAATCGAAAATTAGTTAATGTTGAATTTACAAAAGATGCATGTAGATATAAAACATAAAAATATGTACTCAGTGTGTGTGTTGTAAAACTTACTAGCAGTAGAACATGGAAGAGGGAATGTTCATTCATGAAAGCATGACCTTCAGTCACGGGGGGGGGTGAAACAACACGAAGATGTGTAAAGTTGGCAGGAGCACAGAATGTTGGACCTGGGAGCCTTCCAGTCTGGCTCTCACCCAAAAAACCCTGGGATCTCCCTCAGCAGCCAAGTGTGTGGGCAGTTTGCCAGAACGTTACGAAGCATAACACGCCGCCGCCCCTCCCCCTCCTCCATTTCCTCCCTGTTCACACTGTGCTGCCTTTCCACACATGCAGGTGAACACATGCACGCACACACGTGCACTCGCACACATGTGCACTCGCACGCATGCATAAAAAATAACCTACATGTGGATGCTGTAAAGTGCGATGGACCCAGTAGGTGACCACTGAATGTAAATAACTACGTGTTATGTGAATAATGATTTCATGTGTAGTAACTTTTGCTCAGGCTGAGTTATAGAATGCAAAACATTTTTTTTGGTAGTCCTGCTTTTAGCTAATATCTTAAAAAGTTCTTTTGAAAAATTATGACTTAAGTTCTTTTTCAGACTTTTTTTTTACCATATACTGTGCCAGTATTTCTTATTAAAAATTGCATTATTATTATTATTATTATTATTATTATTAACTGTTAGTTGTAATTTCAAAAACATAGCATAGTGGGGAAACCTGAAGCAGGAATGACTTTGAGAATAAGGTGAACATATGGTTGGATTCTAACATTTATTATATGCCTTATTATGACAAATAATACATTTTAAGGACCATTTTTTAAGCATTCAACTTGCTAGTTTATTCTAAATTGTCATGTTAATGGACTGATGTACAAACTCACAGATGCTTAGAAGTGACAATATGCCAACTAAAGGGCTGTCACCATGGATTCTCTTTCACACGTTTCCTTGTCCTTTTCCTTGATTTCCCAGTCTTGACGTACGCATTGCACTGGCGATCCATTAAGCCGCACAGCATGGAGTCCCAGGAAGCTAAGAAGTATGCTGTGTGTAACTTCTCCATATGGAAAAGAGCTTGATTTAAGCCTGAATCAGTGGGTTTGAATTAACAAAGGCATTCGACAGCTGGATTTCAGTTTAAACTTAACCTTCTCGCTATAAGTGGTCAAGCAGACTTTGCCTGTTTGACGTTTTTTCTCTTTTTGGCATGCTGCTTTATCAACACGTCTAAACCACTGAGCATTGTGGGAAGCTCGGAATTGTGGGCCAGATGAACACGTGCGTATTAAAGTCTTACTTTAAATGTTACTGGGTGCACAGCCTGAATTCTCCAGAGAAGTGGGCCAACTTGTTTAGAAACCACTCCCTGGGAGATTGTTAAATTTTTTATTGCCAGGAAGAGGCTTTGTTTACGTATTCAGAAAAGGTAGTGAACCAGTTGGCTGCAGGTTTTTATTCCACTGAGAGATCAACTACACATGTATTATCCCTGTTAGTGAATAATTAATTCAGTTGCTACAATTCTCTGTGATTCTTGCAACAGTTTTTCTTTTTTTGTGTAGGTTGTTCTAATAGTCAGTTCTCAGTGTATTTTCTGGGACATCCCTAATGATTTTTAGCTAGACTTCTCTGCACAGTATGCTGGTCACTCATTGGAATAAGTGGCACAGTACAGCAGATGACTCAAATTATTTAAAAGCAGGATTGAAAGCTTGTTTTCATGTTGGCAAATTGATAACATTTTAATACGACATATATCGCTGTACTAAATTCAGCCAATGAAGCTAAAATCAGCTGAAGGGTTAGACGCCCTTAGAGTCCTGAATTTTGTTTTTTTTAAAGTGTACCTGACCGTGTTGATGAAAACACCTATCAGCTGGGAGACAGAAAGCAGGGACCAGTTTGTGGCAGAAGATAATAAGGCACCGACACAGAATCAGATCACAGCAGTCTCGTCTTACGTTTGTGCAGTCCGTATCGTCAGCGAGCCAGTCAGCCGGAACCTTTTTCTTAATGGGTGACGGGAGCGCACACAAAGAGGCACGTTTGATATCGCGACCGGGTTTCTGCATATGCAGTGGTATCGCTCCCTTGCGAAGTTCTGCGGGTTTGTTGGTCATAGGGATGGGGGAAGAAAGAACAGACGAGCAACCTCTACATGGGAACACTCCTATGTTGGTGTGCTGGCTGATTTACTTTAATAGCCACCCTTCTGAAAAAGCCAGCAGGGTATACCTGACATCTATATACCTTCATCTTATGGTGCACATTAAATATTAACACTTCTAAAGCTGCTTGTGAATGATAAAGTGGACGTGATAAAAAGTTTTGCTGAGGCATCACTAAGAGCAACCTTTAGCTCCATTTGCCTAATAAATGTTTATCTTTAGGAATAATGCAGCATGTAGACAGAGGCGAATTAAACTGCATGGCCGTGTGTCATCTCTACACTAGCTTCCTGAGAGTGTGAAGGACAAACAGGACGTGCAGTCACCTGGAACATCAAAGTCAGATAACATCAGTGCGTGTCTAAGTTAGCAGAGCCCGTGTCCCTCATAATTTACCTGACCTTTTGTTTTTAATATAAATGAAACGTGATTGCTGGGGTACAATTGGTATGCATTGCGCTTAGTGTCAGTTATGGAACTTTTGAAGTGTAATGTCCTGAGAAGGAAGGAAGGAAGGAAGGAAAATGTCTTGCAGTTTCTAAGCCATTTTGTGGACGAGAGAGGAAGAGGAAGTTGTCGGCATTCCACCCCATAAGCAAGCTATCATTGGAAAGCCCAGGATGTCATTTAAATACAACATAAATTAAACTAAATACAGCAGCAAAAATGCTACTGTTTTCTTTTTGGTGCTCAGTATTTAAGGTGATACTTTAGGTTCAAAATCAACTCCTTAACCTTAACATAGCCCAATAGGTTTCTTTTCCTACTGGTATTGCTCAGGTCAGTAAAACAAGAGATACAGAAAAAAAAAAGTCCAGCACGGTGGACAGAAATGTATAGGCCTTGTCTCAGGAGGATAAATTTACATTGAAATGTCTTGAATTTGAAGCTTTTAATGTCCGTGTTATCTTAAAGACATGCATATATCTCGTTGTATATATCCTTTTCATGTGAACATGATTTATCTTCTTGCCTGCTTGGCTAAAATACCAGAAATCCATGAATAAATTTTTTAGCGGAGTCATTGTTATGTGTTTTTGTTTGCAAACATCATGCTATCAATGTTCCCAGGTTTTCAACTTTTGCAGTTGTATGGTTTTAAAGCAAGTTGTTTCTATTATATTGAGTCCTTGATGATGAATAAAGACGTACAGTTCCTGATCTACAGTTGTTAGTGTGGGCTAGCAGCTTCGGTACTTCCAGCTCAGTAAGTTACGCATGGTGTTTAACATAAAAGCCCATTTGAAATGCAGGGGACAGGATCCCTAAAACCACATAGCTGATTGTTTCATGTCAGGTTTATGTGCATAAGGCACATGTGCATGAATTAAAATAATTCTGGCAAGTTACGTCTAGCTTTGCTTAAGTCAATGAGTTCACCCTATCACTAAATGGATCTCATATTTCAGAAAACATTCAGCTGTGTGGAATGAAGTCTCCCGAAATGTTTTTCACAATATGAAACGCTTCACATGATACTCTGAGAACTGTTATATAGTATTTTCTAACCTTGCTTTAAACAGACCATCATGTAGTGTTTTGTACAGAATTTGACTAACTATGCCACATTTAACATATAAAAGCTGGGACTAACTTATAAAACCAGAAAAAAAAATTGCCCATTAAGTTCAATATGAGTTTGTTTAATGGGTTTTCCTGAAATTCCTGTTTAGCATATAGCAAACAGCAGGCTAAATAGAGGCTAAACCCTGGGGGAATCTGTGTTTCTGTGTTTTTTGTGCAAAACACAGAATAGTTTTATAGCAGGCAGATTGCACAGGTAACTTGTCTTATTGCTCGTCTTGAGGTTGAGTCAGTGTGGGTGCGTGTGTGTGGGTGCGTGTGTGTGTGTGGTGGGGGGGTGACTTGCTGTGCTGCAGCAGTCGGATGTCTCTTCCTCTGGCTCTCAGGATGCCCAGTATGGCCAGAACCTGGAACGCATGGCTTTTCCTTCTCTGTTTGGCTTTTATCTCCCCCGGTTTCAGTTCTTCCACAGGCGAGTCGGGCTGAGGGTTCTGCTCTGCCCAAGCCTGGGCTTCTTGTGGACCCACTTCCATCTTATTTGCACACAGAGCTGGAGGAGGGTATCTGTAAAACACACAAACACAGAACCAGCTGTTAATTCCAGCTAAGTCAGTGTTCTCCTGCGTTGGCCCACGCGTTTTATTTTGTCACTTTATTTTGGATTTGAAGCTTTGGTGTCTCATGCAAAGGTCAGCTCCAGATTGAAGTAACTTTTTAAGTGCCAATTTATTCCTTTAAAATGTGGTTTTTTTTTACATTTACATTTATTAATTTATCACATGCGTTTGTCCAAAGTGACTTACGCAGGTAACAGTACACATGCATATTAAAAAACGAGGTCAGACAATATCTGAGAATTCATGAAACAGTAAGTGCTGTCCTGTAGTCAAAGTGTTATGTGTTTAAATGTGTTAATTTTGCAGAATTGGTGTTTTTACCTTTTGAGGCGCTGTAGGTTTTGCACAGACACATCTTTCAAACCGCCCACAAATACCTTTCTGCATGAGTCCGAGGGAGGTTATTTTATGTCGTTACACAGAATGTAACAGACGACTTCCTGAAAAACATCTTACTTGTTTTACACACACATACTCCCACTCCTGTATGGATTAATTAATTAGCCTTTGCTGTAAACCAAAACATTTTGATTTGCCTTTTTCCAAACAGCATTTTTATGCCAAAACAAACATCTCTTTTAACGTAACATTGTAATGCAAAATTGTGCATCTTATCATACACGGCAAAAAAACCTCTACAGTTTAATTTGGTTTGTAAATGTTTAGATGTTACAGAGCAGAAAAGAGACATAGAAAACAATGGGTTTGTAGTCGAGTTAACCAGTCTTAGAATACTGAGTGATAATTGTATCCAAGTTGACTGTGTTGTTGTATTACTTTAGAACTTCTCCTTCTCCACTGGGGGGGGGGGGTTGCATTCCACCAGGAAATCCATGGTGGGTGAGTCTGCTGGAGGAATATAATACCTGATGGGGGTTGGGACGGTTAATTCCTTAATTAGGAAACATGGCCCACGTGACACAGACTTTTTTTTTCACACGTAAATGCTAAGCTGTGGTATTTTGTGTGCAACCTAAAAACATGAGATTACCCAAAAACACACCTGTAAATAAAGTTGAATAGTGCTGTCTGTCTGTCTAGATGAACTGGATAATCTAGCTAGATTTCTGGATTGACAGGGTACGTCGTTTAGCTGGATAGCTAAAACATTCAATAAGCTGCTTTTATGCGGTTGATACTTTACCACGTCAACTATCTGTGTTGTGCATTCAGGGCAAGTGTCAAGAATTTAAAGATACATAAAGTGATGTTATTTTTTTATTAAACCAATTCTGTTCTTTTCGTGTTTTTAGAATTTTTTCCAGGGACATCTAAATGTGGCTAGTTTCAGTTTTACATTGTAACATCACTTCTGTCAATCAATATTTTATTGATAAGGCTGTTGTCACCAGCATATGAAGTAGGACAAAGTTATAGAGCACATTTTCATTTTTTTGTCCTTGGTGGATAATGGGACTGGTGCATTGCAGACTTCACAGTATTATGGGAAATGAAAATTACAAATATTAAGGTTATTTGCAAGATATCAAATGACATAAAAAATGAACATAAGTAACAATGTTTGGTTAGTGCTCATGTAGGCATACTTCCATGTGCCTTTTTATGAAATCTAGGTGCCTACTGGTCTATATTGCTTTGTTTAAAAAAATTTGAAAGGATTTTTTAGATGAGAACAGTTTATAGCCAGTTTTTTTTTTAAAACGTGTTCAGTCAGCCAGGTGGGATGAAGTGGGACACCAAAGAAGAGGTTTCTCATTGTTCATCTTTGACTCAGAGGAGAGGGGACGGGGGGGGTGTCAGAAATTGTAGCCGCAGATGTCACCCCCCAAAGCGGAGACATGTACACAAAACCAACAGAAGCTGGCTGAGCGTCGGTTTGGTCTGGCAGATCAGGTCAGCTGTGACAGTGAAATATAACGCCCCACAGGCAGAGAATAAAAAGCACCACAACCAACCCCATGCCTCCCCAAGCAAAAGTATGGGTGCTAAGTGTTAACTGTGTGGAATTTCACGTTGCCTGTTGGCTGAGACCTCCCATGTCTCCAGACCAGAGCTATGTAGAGTAGGCCCTTTTTTCTTATGAAGTGTCTACAGAAACAAAAGCAGTATAGTCGTGGCTTGTTTTATTCCCTAATGATGATAACTGGTGTGTGAAAGTACAGGTTTCAGTACTTGATTTACAATGAACTGCAGACATTTTCTACTGCAAAGTGTTTCTCGAGTTAACATTTGTCTTGATGATTTTAAAACTTAAAAAATAGCCAAGTGACCTGTATTGGTTGGTATATCAGTTGGTGTAAATGTTAACTGTTCGATATCATTGCAGTCTTTTTTTCACAGAAGTTGGAAGTAAAGTATGAAAGTAAGTTTTCAGTTAATAACAAAGGTTTAAAAGAGTTAATGTAAGATTGAGTTTAACACCTCTACATAACAAACATGATATTGCAACTAATTTATTTTTCTTTTTTTAACAAAAGAAATTTTCTCTAAGCTTCACTAAGGAAATTATAGCTTTCTTGCTCCTTTAAGTAATTATAGTTTAGAAATTATAGCTTTTACTAAAAGAATTATGGTTTATGTCCAGTTAATTACGTGTAGTTTCAGTTGAACAAGAATAAATTGAAATCCACAAAATACTGCATTTAAAATTCTGATAAATTTAAGCAAGGACCAAACACTGTTTTTTTTTGTCGCCAAGCAAACACTAGTCTTTACAAGGAATGCTGTTATCCAGCACTTGTGCAGAGACATTTGAAAAGTTTGTTTAGAAACCTGCTTTTGAATCCTCTAGTGTCTTCTCCTATGGTCACCATTGAATGAAATTTGACATGTTGATTTTGTCATGTCATTGTTTTGATATAGTGCTACAAGGCTTAGAAATACTTTTTTTTCAACAGGGGACTCAAATGTGATTTTTAATTCAGATGATTTGATAACATTAAAAGAATTCCTTTACAGAGTTTCTTGAAACGTATCTTAAGGGAAGCCAGGGAGACGTGAGAGTCTAAATGCAGAAAGTGAGTGTATTAGCAGAAGAAGGCAGGTAAGGCTGGAAGGGGAGAGCAGGGAGAACAAGGCTGATCTGCAAGCAAGGAAGGAACATGGGGCGCAAAAAAAAATAACGAGACAAGCAACAGAAAGTACAATCAATATGCGAGTACAGAGACTAGATGATATCTATAGCTACAACCAGCAGGGAAGGAACGGAACAAGGGAGAACATAAAGGGGTCTAATGGGCCCAATTCCAAGTATAATCAGTAAGACAACTTGGAACTGCATACAAGAATGAGGTGAACATAGAGATCCAACGTACACTAGAAAGGAGAGGGAAACTAGAAATGACTGGCTAGAGAGGACAGAATCATGCATGTGACAAAAGGTGTGTTTGTGTTTTTGTTTTGCCCTCTATAGATTAGAAACTCTATGTTGTGTATATAATTACTTATTTAGCCACTGTTCTGAAATTATACATCCTGAGTATAAATGTCAGTATGTAAACTGAAAGTGTTTATATGTAAAAATATTCTCAGAGGTTGACTTGAAGACAGTTCTCTTAGATTTCAGACAGGTTTTGACTGAATGCCTGTGTTAGCATGGAATTTAATGAATGCCAGAACCTCACAAAACATGACAATCAGCCAGTAGCTAAGGTGAAAGCCAGTAACCTCCCATAACGCCTTAGAGACCAAGTTATCAGTTGACACTAACATGTAGTCTTCACCTTAATTTTGTTTGAGCACATGCTGTCATAATCCATTGACAACTAGACCTGTGCCTCACATTTGTATTTTCATGAATATTAATTTTGTTTCAGATACTTGAAAACAACTGGATGTCTGCATTCCAACAAGACGTATTGAATAATGTATAACCTTTGAATAATCATGAATTTATAAGTGTACTAATGTAGTTTAGTTCGGAATTGAGATGTCAAAATAAATTTCTCTGCGCACACACGCGCACACACATACACACCCACACACATTGCTCTTGAGAGCCCTGTGTGCCTCTCCCTCATCTGCCTTCTTCATTTTCTTTGAAGAAGGCAAAAGAGTCTGCAAAAGTGGGTTGTTTTTTCAGTGCCCTGGGGTGTAAGAAGGTGGCCATCGTGTTTGTCTAATAAAGCACTTCACACTATATGCTGGAATTTGGTCACTCTTGTCTTCCTGCTGCTTGGCCATTTTACATTTGGCATAAAACAAACCCAAAATTCAGGATTCAAATATTTACACCCTTTTTTCATTTTTGCTTAGCACTTAAATTCCATGTAACATGCAAATACTGGTCCTTTTTTCTTTTTCCCTTGCTTTCTTGACATGTAAATGTTATGTAAAAGATAATTATTACTTCAGTAGTACTTGCGTTTATTCATGCACCAAAAGGTCTTTGTGTTTTGTTTTTTTATCTTACTGTAGTCATTTAACATGTTTTCCCAGCACATACTGTAGAGCTGTTTACAGTGACTTCCAGTTGCTTTAAACCATAGATTTGAAAGCTGCTAACAGATTGTTTTATTTTTAATTGCAATGCTTAATGAAACACTGATTTTGCCATTACTTTTATTATGACTTTTTACTGCTTTGAACCTGAAACATAAAAGTACAAAAGCAAAAAGATGAAGCCTCTGACACAGACCAATATCGGAACACCACGACTGATCAGCAGATGTGGTAAAACACTACACTTGAATGGCATAGGTGACAAGAGAAAGGTGGCCATGATTAACGTGGAGACAGTTGATTACAGCCCCGTAACAGTTTGGAGCAGTTTCAGTGTCAGTCTGTGAAGAGGCATGGATTTAAGGAACTGAAATGTCCTGAGGATTATGTTACAGCCTTGTGAAGTTAGTCATGTGAAAGGAGAAAGTCCTTGGCATCTGCATGGGGCAGGTTATTCTGCCAACATTGTGGTAGCTCAGAGCACTTGAGAAGAAGTACCCAATGATCCTGAAAGGTGTTTAGCTCCAGGGCCAGTAGCAGGAGTTGGTTAGGGCTCAGAAATACATCACATACTCCCAACTTGTTTAGAAGTGTGATAATGAGGTAACATTGGTGAAGAACAAAATCCCAGACGGTTGTGGGATAAGACTCTCCCAGAAGGTTGTGGGATAAGACTCTTTTGATGAAATAAAGACAAAAAGTGGGAGACAATTGGGTTCCATCTAGAAAAAAAACTGAACAGTGGACTTAACCTTTCATCAGAAAAATGTGTTGGACAACAGGGACAAGATGACACTTGAGGGTCTTAAACACTATACAGTCATTTTCCCAGAGTGGCCATCTTAATGCCTGTGCTTGGATTCGATTAAAAATGTGTGGCAAAAAAAGACAAGCATCCAAGCTGGTAAATGTTCAGTTTAAACACTGGGCAAATCCACGGTCACTCTTGTTTTCAAGGACAATGCAATAAGAAATGTTTAATTTACTTACTGTAGCACAGTTTTCAATCATCTCAAATGTAAGGTCACTAAAAAGCACATAAGAGAGAGTGATAAGCCACTCCCATCATTCCACATTGTAAACATATTTCGCCAAAGTAGCTGTGTGTTTGTACTCCTTTGACAATTTAATTTTGTGCCCATCAGCTGTTTTAAGTTAATAATGTCTGAACCGCATTTACGAGTATGCTGGCTATATGTCTACAGAGAACCATGTTGTTTAGCTGCCACAGAGGGAGAAATAAAGGGGTCTTGGTTTGGAATCTTTGCTACTGGGCTTTGGAGGGTGATGAAACAGATTACGTGGGCTAAAATCCAACGAAGGCAGGTTGGGATGAGCGAGAGAAAGGCAGGCCTCGTTTTTGTACATAGAAGCGTTTCAGTGATGTACTTTTTCTGATATTGTCTAGCTGCAGGCCGCCGTGTCAGCATAATAACATGCCTTTGTATGTCAGATTCATACACAAAACTGTCACCATTCAAACAGACAATGGTCTTTTGGAGAATGGGGCATTCTTTTCATCAAGACAAATAAAGCCGTTTTAGTGTCACATGCAAATATTCATGTTTTCATTGTTACTGCTTTCTGTTCTTATTCAGAAAATATACTCATTACACACTTACACAAGGCTTAACAACAGAAAAGTTTTTTTTTTTTTTATAGAATGATGAAACACGTGTAGATGTTAACAATATAAATGCACACGTGCATTCTGTACTGTCACTTTAAGAATTTAGTACAGGTAACACGATCGCTTTTCACTATGCACTGCCACATCTAACATGGGCTTGCTGACACTTCGTTTTTGATTAGCATGAGCTGAATCCGATGACCTTTCACCTACATATAGCCCAAGCACACAAATAGTGCCTGCAGCTCATTGATATTCTGAAGGTTTAGAGAATTCCGCTGAAGCTACGTTAAGTAGCGTCATATAATGTTCTCGTCAGACCCGTTATTAATAATAGAAAAACAGTGACAAGCCACCTAAAGAAATGAAACTGGCCTTGCAGTGTTCTCGTAAAACCACAGACAAAAGTGTAATTTTTGCTAATTACTACTAAAATCTGATTCATGCTTTATTGCGAATCAGTCAAATGTTTTCTCAGTTAACTAAATATATTTGGTACATTGTATTTCAGGCTTTCCGAAATAAAAATAAAAGAAAACAAGTATGAAATAAATTCCTTCAAATATTTATGGAAGGCAATTAAAATGAACGAACTACTGAAACAACAGTGCCAACATACAAGTGCCTCGATCACAGACACCGGCAGCTGTGGTCGCGGTCCGCTGAGCCAGCAGCTGGAGCCTGCTGGATTAGTAGTTAAACAGTGATGATGGGCCAGTTTGAAGAATCGCTCTCAGTAGCCCCGCCGTTTCCCGCACGGCGCTTGATATGTCAGCTGTTTCTGGTAAAGTTCAGCTGGGGAGCGGAGCACCGCGGGGGATTCGCGAATGCGATTTATTTATTTATTGCAATAACTCGCGCCGATCGAGGCGCGTTAACAGTGTAGTATATGAGGACCAGCTAAATTGTTCAGCTATATTTCTTCTTTGTACAGTAATCGCGATTAGAAGGAAACGCAGGAGTCTCACTGGAGATGAGGGTTGGCTGCTGTCCTGGCAACACTTTCGCCAGTATTTCTAAGGCCCATATCCAAGACTTTGAAATGGCTTTGAAATGGCTCTTTGCACAGATGCCAAGCGGAAGTGGGTAAACCAGTCGAACAACAGTGATCAAAAATAAAAACCACAGTGACATTGCATTGTTCTTTTCACACCTATCACAGGTCAATTAAGTTTCACTGAAACTAATTATATGAAGTTTTGGTCATAAACCTTGAAATATGCATTTGTAATTTGTTTATAAATCAGTGCGTGTGTAGATGTGAGAGTTAGTATGATTGTATTTAAAAACAATCAAATGTACCAGATGTGTATGTCTATATGTGGTAAACAGGAGTGATATAATATTGTCCCTTGTATAGCGTTATAATATACAACAACCTTTTGCTATAAAGAATTTAGAGTTGCCATGCAATATTGTAAGAAAGAGTTTGGTATTAGAGGGCATAACTGAGTAAGGGATGGCACAGCGGTTTAGTGGGTAGGCATACTTCTGGACACCTCAAAGATCACGGAGTCGAATCTGGCCCTCGACGTTGTATGTGGAGCCTGAAGGTTGGTCTTGTGTGGGTTTCATTGCACACTCCAAAGGTATTAGGTGAATTGGGAACTCCAAATTGCCCTTGTTTATGTGTGTGCCACCTTGTCATGGGTTGGCAGTGTGACCAGGCCACCCATGACCCTGCCAAAGGATAAGCAGGGTGATTCTGAAAGTATTACTCAGTATTGGGAGGGTCTCAGCTGTAAATGTACCCCAAATATGAGTATATCCCCCCTCCTGTCCACTCCTGTGCCAATACTCCCAGCAAGTATTACATGAATTTTATTCTGAGATCCTTTTATAACATTATTACAGCAAGAGATTGTTGTACAAGTGTCTAATTTGCCATTATTACTCTGTAGTTTTTATTTGCTTATTAAAACTTGTTAGGCTCCCAGGTTACTTGGCACACATCAAAGTAATCCAGGGCTCAAATTACATTATGTATGTAGTGCCGGTTAACACAGGTGCCGTTCATTGTGGTCTGGTCGGTCAACGTTTTATACTTTTTTACACTTTTTATTGATGCTCCCTTAACGCATGTAATTCATACAACACTGTAGACTATTTTTTAGTCACAATAGATTTGACTCTCTACGTGGTTATCAAAGCAGAGCTTTGTCATAAATCAGAAACAGCTTGTACATTCAAAAGAAGAATAAAAATTTTTGGAAAACAGTTAGTTAACATATAGTAAGTGTCGTGTCTTTAATATAGTTTTCCCAGTAATGCAGGGGTGTTTTTAAGTGTCACATCTGAAAACACGGATGTAGATCACCAGAGATTATGGTACTAAGGCGTAAACCACAAAGTTGCCATTACGAATTACAAATTTAAAACTGAGAACTTAATGGGTTGTCAGTTTACAGAGTAGCTACAGTGCGGTTGCTATATCTATAACAGGTCAAGAAAAATTATAACTAAGCAAGCAATATCCAACACTGACATAAGCACATTTAACCTCCGGAACCACTCACAAGTGTCAGAGAGAATGTGCGTATCTGAATAGTTTTACTCCTGTTATGTAGCTCCCCCACCCTTTACTCTCAGAATTCATTGTTAGGGCTGGGTGGGCTTATACATTTTACTATAGTCTAAAAATATGTATAGATGTGATGCTTAAACAGTGTGATAATGATGGCTGACTGCTTTAGTCTGCTGTATGTGTTTCAGTAATGTCATTTGTGCTGATTTCCCCACCATATGCATGCTCAGTTGTGACTTGACCTGTCTGGTTCTATTAGACAGGAAATACCATCCCTTTTTTGATGTGGCAGAGAGTCATAAATTTGACTGTGCCCCCCTCATCCCCCTCCCAGCCATCTTTATCCTTTTTCCGACCCCACCCCACCCCTTCCTTTAATTTTTATCTTAGCTGCAGTACTTTTTCACTGGCAGTAGCATGTAGCTGTAATTCATTTAGTTCAACTTGTGTGATGTAGTTTAAGACAAAAAAATAATTAAATGTTTCATCTTAGGAAAAAAAAGTGGGCGGGTGGAGGCAGGATGTTTGTTTTTCTTTTGTTTTCATTCTTAGACATGTTGCCTGATCACGCACCTCTTAGCTTAATCTGAAAGCGTTCATTTAACATTCAATTACTGGCAGAGATGCATCAATCTGAAGGCCTTTTCTTAGTTGATGTATCACCTGACTTCCTTTTATCTTTAATACAAATTAAGTTAGCCTAACATAATTAAAATCTACCCCTGATTGTTGACCTATTTTAAACATAGTAGCTCTGTCCAGTCAAAGCCTGGATAAAACACCGACAGTTGTGATGTATATTCCAATCTTGCTATGCAAACCATGTAAGGGTTTTGTAAAATTGGATTTAGCTAATGATGTTAAAATTTGCAGTTGTTATTGGTGTTTCCTGTCCTCAGTGACTTATGTCTGGATAAATTCTATATTTGTTTATTTGATTTGCTGGTGAAAATCATTTAAGGTTTTTATTTTGCACACCTGTACACATCTTGTAAAATTAACTGCACTGGCTTTTGTCCAGGTGTTGCCCTTGATATGTGGAAAGGTATTTAATTGCACAGCTGATTAATTATATCAGTAATTGTTGTGCTGACTGCAGTTTTAATTGATAAGTTCGTTGTCAAAACACAAACATGTTCAGTTCCATTGAAACTAATAAAGTTAATATTTTTTGAATTTCATTAGAGGCAGACAGGAAGCAACATGACCTCGAGTATCAAAATTTGACTGCTTGGAAAGAGACTACTTGAGGAAGCGAAAAAGAACGTAACTACAAAAATCATCTTATAGTTCTGGTCACTAAAACTACTTAATGAGGACAGTATCATTGCTACATGGTATATTTAATGCCCTAGGTGAACTTCGTGCTTCCTTATTTAAGGGGATCCTCCTTTTGACGATTAAACAGAACCATTAATCAGAAACGTATCCTGAGCCTGCCGGTGAGCTTCTCTCCAAGGTAGAGCAAGTAGGTGCTGGTGAGCTTTGACAGAGCTCAAAACAGGAAAGTTAATGAGACCCTTTTACAAACATCTTCAGCTGCCTTCTCTTGAGCCTTTCACCCTGGGAAGCACCATGTTTCTGGTTCATCAGTTGTTTTCCAGTCCACTTGCTTTACAGAAGGTCAGCAGAGGTCCATATCAGTCCTGCCATTTATATTTTTGCTTGCTGCTGCTTGTTGTCCAGTGTGCAATGCACTATGGGCAGATAACAATCGCAGAACTTTAAATGAACACAAGACTTTTGAGGGGTAGGCAAGTGTAATCTGTCCAGTCAGCAGGGCTTGGTTCTCAGTCTTTTTTTCATGTTTTATGGGCATATTCTCTTACTTCACACCACTCACTATACTTGATAAAAAAAGATTGACACGTTAATGTCACATTAAGGTGTGGTCTGTAATGCTGGCTGATTTCTGCTGATAGCTGGACACATTATAGCAGAGTGACAAGTTTGTGCTCTGAGTGTGTACAAAGAGCAGAAGTGACATCCCCTTACTAAGCACTTCCCCACAGCCTGTTTCTCATCCATTAAAACTGCAGGATCTGTTCACCTGTCTTTTCATTGGTCAAATGATCAGAATTGTTTCGGCGGTACGTAATTGACATTTGTTTCCTACTTGTCAGAAAATTACTGGTAAAAATATATAATTGTACAGCAACGAATAAGGCACGTAAGATTTAAATACTCTGTTGCAAAAGGAAGTACAAATTTCTTTGGCTGTGGGAAGTTTGGACATTATTCAATTTATGGCTGTTTACCATATTCATAGTTATTGCTTGAGACCTGGAGTTTTCAAAATTCAGTAAATTAAGAAGAAATTTTTCAATAAATAATCTGGTAAGTGTGTGTGTCCTGGAGAACTTCCAGGCAAAAGTAAAGACTAATGTAATGGACTAATGAAAAGTAAAGAATTTTCTCTAAATTGGCTCATTTTCTCAAATGTTGTTGGATAAATGTTGTAGAGTTGGGAAATGCAGGTAAAGATTGACATATTATAGCCTCAGCCGTGTCATTTTGTAGGACACCATAAAGTGGACCTTGGACCATTTTGACAGAGTTAATGGTGGTATCCATTCCTCAGTCCTTCACACTTCCTTTGTTGGACACACAGCGACATAAAGCTGCTAATTTGATAACATAGAACAAGGCGATCCACCCAAATACGGCTGTGCTTCAGCCATGTCATGCCTCACTCTTCTCTTCTGAGTGATTTCTTGCACCTTTTTTGGCTGCTTGCACATCTCACGGTTCCTGCTCAGCCAGCGTCCAGCACATGAGGGCAAAGCGTAATAAAGTCATTGCGGCTCCGACGGTTTCTCTGAGTTGCGTGTTTGCGTTAAACAGCCAGCTGACAGTAACCAGGTCACTATATAGTTTTGACACTCTACCCTGACGAGAGTCTCCAGTTTCTATAAAAAAGCTGCTCTATCTAAAGGTTAGTGGTACAATTACAAGAACTCACCCCACCCCCCCCCCCCCCCCGGCCCCCCCCCCCCCGGGGGGGGGGGGGGGGGGGGGGGGGGGTGGGGGGGGGGGGGGGGGGGGGGGAGGGGGGGGGGG
>JABJVR010000095.1:3950377-3971683 GCA_025773905.1 Chitala chitala | reverse complement strand
CCAGCCATTCACAGGGCACAAGGCAGGGTACTCCATGGACAAGGTGCCAGCCATTCACAGGGCACAAGGCAGGGTACTCCATGGACAAGGTGCCAGCCATTCACAGGGCACAAGGCAGGGTACAACCTGGGCAGGTCACTAACCCATTACAGTGTATGCACAGAAAGTTCAGTTTAGGTTGTCCAATTCACTTAATCAGAGTGTGTTCATGAGAAACCCAGAGCAGCTGCACATGTAGGGGGAGAACATGGAAACTCCACACACACACACACACACACACAGTGGCAACAGCCAACTTGAAACTTATGACCCTGGAGGTATGAGGTAACAGTGCTACCCACTGAACCCCTATCAGCAGTCAGCCCCCTCGGGCCCCTTGTTATCAACCTTAGACAGGACAATGGCAAAAACATTACAACATAATATAGTTTGGCTCTGGGAGGACCTGAGTGAAAAAGCCTATTGTAAAAAGTTAATCCAAGATAAATCTGAGACTGTACACAAAGCCACATAAATCTGGTGAACAGTGAATACCAATCTAAAATTAACAAGTAAAGTGTCGTCCAGCAAAGTCATCAGGGGAATTCCCAAAATCTGGGCTGTATTTTTAAAGAACATTTAGCTTTGCAATGACATTTTTTACAATGCAGACACCCACCAAATTTCCTTTTATCACAGTGATACAGAGTCTGATTTGGGAACACAGAGTACAGAACAGTCCTATGAACGCAGACATATTCACACACACATGCACACACACTCTCACACACACACACACACACACACACACACACACACAGAGCAATGCAGATACTCCTGTTTCACAATTTAAGGCAAGTCGTTGGTGCTAGTGGAAAACTTTGCAGACAAAACCCATTTGAAACATGTATGACAACATGCAAGCTCCACACACACTTTTTTTCCTGAATGCATAAGGCAGCAACACTACCTGCGATCCTTAGAAAGAAGTCAGACGTTAAATCAGTAGACAATGACACGAAAACGTTTACTGCAAAGTTACAGTTTTTAATGATTCTAGATGAGTCTTTTACATCGATCTCTCAAGTCCTCTTAATGTTGAAGTTTTGATGCAACTTCACCCAGAACCTAAATGATAAATTGTCGTGGAGAGTATTTAATAGAAAAAAAAAGCAACGGACGGCAGGTGCTGTTAATGGGTGATGTAGTACCTGTATTGTCCGTGGGAACAGTGTGAATAAATCTTGTATTTTAATAGCGTCTCTGTTCACCCGTCAGCGCAGGAAAATGAAGCCGTAATTACCAGGCCTGATTGATGCGTTTCAGCCGCGTTAGACAATACTTCTCCTGCCACATATTATCTCAGCATTGTCCACATCACTTTTGTTTGCGCCGTATTTCCCGGCTTATTGATTGCTATTATGGTCAATTCGTTGTTCACAATAGAACCCTATCAGCAAAATACAGGTTAATTATCTCGGGGTCAGCTTCTCTGGACTACATCACAAAGGGGCCGGTCCCAGTCACACTGCAGCTCGCGGTAGGTTACAGGCAGGAAAATATTGTTTGTGTCATCTTTTTCTGCTAATTAATGCTGTGGCTGTAATGACAGCAGCAGCTGTAATTTTTTATTTTTTTTAAGTACCTGGGATCCATCCTAGATTTTATATTTGTATTTTTATTTAGATTTTAAATTTCTGTAATTTTCAGTGCTGGGGAAATGGTGTAAAATAGGCTTGTGTTTTTGTTAAAATGATGTTTGAAACAGATTTACATTCAGTCTGTATCGTTTATAAATGATACAGAGTAGATTTTATAGGTGATTATTTTTGTGTAGGTTCACAGGTGTGTAAAACCTGCCATTCAATGTCAATAAATGCAGTTATACTATAAGGATATGCGTGCCAGGTCTAGAAGCTGCTTTTCAGACGTACGATTTTGAATGCAGTTTTTTCTGGAGCGGATTACATGTCCTTCGGAGGTGTTTTGATTGGTGTAAATGTATAATCACTGTGACTTTGTGTTTCATGAATTTTTTCCAGGTGAGTCAGGAAAAAGGAACCTCACAGGACAAGCATTTCAGCTGCGTAAATATATATATGAGCTCAACAATTATGTGTAATGTATGCTACCTTGGTGATGGTAGTATTTCAGCCTTAGCAGTGTAACCAAACACTTGTCATGAGCCATCTTAGGTCAGGTTAGTCATCTAATGCTGCAGGCCCAATTTCTAATTGGAATAAATAACCGTCTTTGCCTCTTGTTTTTATTTTTATATATTATCACATTGTTTTATATTTTATTTTTATTTTACTTTATCTTATTTCTGATGGTCCTTTGAGAATAATGTATGTGATTATTCATAGTAACTATAACTGAGAATGACACCGAGAACATGTAACATTTCCAGCAGTTACACAATGTGTTACACCTCCTGCTTACAAAACATGGGAACGTAAGTGCTTTTTAGCAGCATTTATGTCTCACTATTTTTGTATTTTAATATCTTTTTAAAATGAAAACAGAGGGTGTTGCGAAAAGTTACCCTGATTTTTCAGGAAAAAAAAAAACAGCATCCACTCTGTCCTTTTCCTCCCCGTTAATTCCGTTAAACAGATTTTGAATGTAGGTTTTAAAACTGACATTTCCTGTTAACGAACGACTGGTGTTGTCAGACATTTTACTTAGTCTAGATTAATTGGCCTTATAACCAGCGGAGAAGCCTGTCGATGGCCCGAAGTTAATGGCATCGATCGCGGATATCGTGTTTCGCTTCCGCAGGGACTCCCGTGAATCGTATTCCTATCATGGCCAAGCAGGTGTTGGACCTCTACACTCTCTACAAGCTCGTCACAGAAAAAGGCGGCTTAGTGGAGGTCATCAATAAGAAGATATGGCGTGAGATTACCAAAGGTCTAAACCTCCCGACCTCCATCACGAGTGCGGCTTTCACTCTTCGAACGCAGTGAGTAACGGCTTCTCTGACAGATCACTCAGGTCTGGTCTCAAGATGATTGACAGTAATGGAACACAAATTTTTTAAAATAACTTAACACGTACGTGTTTCCCTAGCATTGCTGGTGTCAGAATAACACGTTTTCGACATAACGGTTGTAGGTTGTGTTTTAAATTGTGCTGTTGCTGAGCGTGTCATTTGTATCCATGCACGGTGTTTTATGTTTTATTGCGGTGTGGTACAGTGCATGTTTGCTGCTTTTTCAAATGCAAGCGTTGGCCGAATCATTTGGGTATTAGTTTTAAAAGAACGTGAATGGCTTCTGTGTCTGGGAATATGTTCATACCTTAAAACGCTTTCAAAACACCAACAGGGTTTGATAAATACGCTCCGTAAATATTTAAGTGCAGTCATGCACTAAGGGCTGGAGTGCACAGTCTCAACTGAAGATGAAAACAGGAACTTGTTTGCGCAAGTTCTTTGCCAAACCTGTAATTTCAAGTGTTAAATCATCCCCCCACACAGGCCAATAACTGGAAATCAGTCAGAAACAAGTAAATACCTCCTGCTGAAATGGACTCATAGGCAGTTAATCTTATGTGACGTTTTAAGCATGACAATGAAGAGGCATTGAGGGCCACAAAACACCTTCTAAGAGAAATGTTCAAAATATAACAATTATTTCAACTGCAGTAACAATGATAAAGGCAGATCTAGTAGTTTTATGTAATGTTCCTCTATTGCTGTAATTCCACAGTAACTTATATTGTACTCCTTCAGGTATATGAAGTACCCGTATTGGTGTAATTCCACAGGTATATGAAGTACCTGTATTGCTGTAATTCCACAGGTATATGAAGTATCTGTATTGGTGTAATTCCACAGGTATATGAAGTACCTGTATTGCCGTAATTCCTCAGGTATATGAAATACCTGTACTGTTGTACTCCTACAGGTATATGAAATACCTGTATCCCTATGAATGTGAGAAGAAGGGTCTAAGCTCCCCAGGAGAGCTGCAGGCAGCCATTGACAGTAACCGGCGAGAGGGCCGGCGGCAGAGCTATGGTTCAGCCATGTTCAGCTACTCGCCTGCCGGGACACCCACAGTTCTCTCCTCGCCCAAGATCCAGGTGCCCCACATGGCTATGGCTAGCCCTAATGTCAGCCATTTCGCTCACGCCATATCCATCAAGAAAGGTAAGGAGGTCATGCTTCCTACAACCATTCATGGGGCCATATCTTGTCACATGATCAGCAGTAAAGCATCTTAATTTAGAGGTTTTTATTTAAATTAAAATGTTAGCCCAATGTTAATATAATTATATTTATATAAGCACATGATATATAGTTGCTCTACATTTGAAATGTTTAAAATCGATGGAATACATGAATCAGGGAGAGAGCAAACATTTTGTGTTTCATAATAGAGATACAAGGTCTTCATCATATGTTATGTAAGGTACAGAAACGTAATTAAGCTCTTTTTTGTCCAGGTTCAAAGTAAAGTAACCAAGTAAATAATGGGTCTCCTAGAAAATGTTGTCTTCTTCATGTTTCTGTTGTTTGACAACCTGTACATTACACACAGTGATCAGCCTTAACATTATGACCACTGACAGGTGACGTGAATAACATTGATTATTTTGTTAGAATAGTATCTGGAAACGGGTGGGATATATTAGGCAGCAAGTGAACATTTTGTCCCTGAAGTTGATGTGTTGGAAGCAGAAAAAATGGGCAAGCATAAGGATTTGAGCGACTTTGACAAGGGCCAAATTGTCATGGCTAGACGACTGGAACAGAGCAACTCCAAAACTGCAGCTCTTGTGGGATGTTCCTGGTCTGCAGGGGTCAGGACCTACCAAATGTGGTGCAAGGAAGGAAAACTGGTGAACTGGCGACAGGGTCATGGGTGGCCAAGGCTCATTTATACACAGGGGAGCAAAAGCTGGCCTGTAGTTCAATCCAGTAGAAGAGCTACTATAGCTCAGATTGCTAAAAAAGTTAATGCTTGTTCCGACAGAAAGGTGTGAGAGCACACAGAGCATCACAGTCTGTTGCATATGGGGCTGCATAGCCACAGACAGGTCAGGGTGTCCATGCTGACCCATGCCCGTCTCCAAACAATGGGCATGTGAGCATCAAAGCTGGACTATGGAGCAATGGAAGAAGGTGGTCTGGTCTGATGAATCACGTTTTCTTGTGGATGGCAGGGTGCGTGTGTGTGTCTCATATACCTAAGGAAAAGATGGCACTAGGATGCACTATGGGAAGAAGGTAAGCTGGCAGAGGCAGTGTGATTCTTTGGGCAGTGTTCTGCTGGGAAACCTTGGGTCCTGCCATTCATGTCAATGTTACTTTGACACGTACCAGCTACTTAAACATTGTTGCTGACCAAGTGCACCTCTTCATTTAAACAGTATTCCCTGATGGCAGTGGGCTTTTTCAGCAGGATAATGTGCCCTGCCACACTGTAAAAATAGTTCAAGAATGGATCTAATTGAGCATCTGTGTGATGTGTTGCAAAAACAAGTCTGATCCATGGAGGCCCCACCTCGCAAATGGGACTTAAAGGGTCTGCTACTGACGGCTTGGTGCCAGATACCACAGCACACCTTCAGAGGTCTAGTGGAGTCCATGCCTCAATGGGTCATGGCTGTTTTGGTGGCAAAAGGGGGACATAGTCAATATTACACAGGTCGTCATAATGTTGTGGCTGATCAGTGTATACTGGTAATAACTGCTTATTCTTTCCATAACTGTTGTATTCTGTGCCTCTTTAAGAACATGCTGTTTGAACATGTAAATATGGCAGTTGCTCATACACTAGTTTCAAAAAGCTCCAACTTAGTGGCAGATAATGCATTCTAACTAGGTGTTGAGTGCTGTAGGTGTTGGTTTGATTCTACAGTTTAAAATTATATTTTATGTTCTGTTTCCGAGAGTTATTATGTTACAGTATGGATCTGTTTCATGCTCAAATGCACAATATGGCTGTTGTTAAGATGGCACAGTTTGTGCCGGCCTGTGTGACTTCAGCAATTCCAGTGAATATAAATTTCACCCCGAATAAAACGCTGGGCCCCCATCACTTTGCTTGCTTATCCACAGCTCTTCCCTTGTCCCTTCCAGAAGACCCGGGGCTCTCCAGCGGCCTTCCCAGCCGGATCCCCATTCCCGCCTCGCTGGCCGGACACCACATGACAGCGGCCCAGGCCATGGTGGTCCAGGCTGCCCAGGCATCAGCCCTGGAGCAGCTGCAGGAGAAACTGGATTCCGGCGAGCCTCCGGAGAAGAAGATGGTACTCATGGCCCAGGAGCAGCAGAGGGTGATGCAGCAGACCCTCCACCAGAACCTTTTCACCATGGCGACGCAGCTGCCAATGAACATCAAGATCAACAGCAGGGGTGAGCAGAAGGGCTGGCTGAGTGCTCTGAGCGTCGCTGCTCTGGACTGCACTCACAACAAAGCAGCACACCAGCACTTTGTGCCCTCTGTTCAGTAAAGCCTTGTAGTTACGCAGGTTTTATTCCTATTATAGCTTGTAAGGTGATTAATGTGCACCTTTCTATGCGTTTCAATGCATTTTACCATTATCAGTGGTTGTCGACTTTCTCAAATTTGTTTTTCATCAAAATTACCAGCATAAAGGTTGTTTTTGTAAAACACAGTTATGTAATAATGTAAACTAAAAGAAATGATTAGTTGCTGCACTGCACTTGGGGGAAAAATCTGGATCATGTAAAATTGGCCAGATTAAAATTTAATTAAGGCATCAGATTATGCCTGGGGATGTGATTGCTTCCAAACTTTAAAAACAAAATAAATATTTAAGATATCAATGGCTGGTTTTCCAAAAATAAAAAAAAAAACTTGGTGAATCTTACATAAAATTATTATTGTTACAGCAGTGGAAGCTGTGGGTTCCGCATGTCCCGTTTCTGTAATATGTGCTAATGTATTGTTTGGTAGTTATTAGCTAGTTCTACATGGGAAATAGGAGACTGTCCTTGTGCGTTTTTTGTTTTGTCTCTGATGCCAATGTTGGGGAGTTAACGCTGATAAACACTTCTTGTGTACATACTTGCAACTTATTTTCAGACAGTATCAGCACTTTGGATCATGTCCATTTTGATATAATGTGACGATCCTTATAAAGGGAAGGGGAGCGCACAGATTTGGATGTTTATTGCAAAACGTTCTGTTATTTTGCTGTGTATGAATGTATTAAGAGAATTTCAGTGACATTTGACTTTACAAAAGCGCTTCTCCAATGTATGCACAATCTATGAACTAAATGGTATATCAAACATCATAGAGAAACCTTATGAACACACAGCAGTTTTCCATATGACAATGTATAGCAATAACTACAGCTGCACTCACTGTAAATGGATTTGAGTTTCTTTGACAGTTATCTTTCTTCCCAAACCTTTGAAAACCTGCTCCTAAGTCCTGTCACTCATGAGTTATGACTGTTATTCTGTGCTGATCTCTTCTTGCTTCTTGTGTTCCTTTGAAAAGATGTTCATATTGAGTTTTTTTTCTGCCTCCCTATTTGGCTTCTTTCTGACAGATGATAGACAAGAGACTGCATTGAACCTGTCTACCAACTGCATTAGCAGCATCAACATGTCAATAGAAATAAATGGAGTTGTCTACACAGGTAAATAGAGGACCGCTTGCTGATGTAATTGCAAGCAGGAAATTCAATAAGTTATAGCAGCAACCCTGCACTTAGTCCTCCACGCAATTTGATGTCTTTGCTATAAAATCCATCGTAATGAAGTGGCAGTCCAATAGAGTTAAAAAAGTTAAATATCTCAAAATTGGGCCTGCAGCTTTGAGGTCGATGGGACTTATTGTCTTACGTGCCAGGCGAAAGACCACTTGTTTTAACTGGAAACAGCGCTTTTGTGTCTCAGCTGAGGGCTTTAATTACCTTTAGTTAGGTAATTCATGTAGCTGCATGAGTCTATTGGAAATATTCTGTAGGGTGGGCAGCTTAGAATAGTCTCAAAGACTTCACGAGCTGCTTGTAATATCATCACTTGCATTAAGGTTCCTCTCCGTTTGACCTTAACATGCTGTGAATTGCCTCATTATCAATGTGTTGCGATCATTTGATTTGTCAATGAAAAGAGGGGTTGTGCTGTAAATATCAAATCAGGGTGACATAAATGCCTGTATTTAATTTATCAGCTAGCATAACGTCCACAGCATCTTCTCGCTCATATTTTTGACATTTTCAAAAATGTCACAAGAACAAAGATATAAATTAAGCATATTAATGCATTATCTGTTATAAGTCCATGGATGTGCCGTGTTCCCTTTCCATTCAGGCGTCCTCTTTGCCCGGAAGTCAGCTATTCCGGTGATGGCAACTAGCAACGGAGGCAGCCTCAAGAACTCTCAAGGAAAGTGCAGCCCTGGACTAACCGCGCACGTCCAGCCTTCCACTTCCTCATCTTCACTCTCCTGCTCCTCCTCCTCCTCCTCGGCCCTCAGACGCTCCTCTGCCAGCTCTTCCCCGTGAGCTTGTCCTCGCGGTTCCTGCAAAAACAGACAAGTAGGACTTTCACGTTAAATGCGGCTCCTTTCAGTTCTGAAGAATGGTGAATGGTCAGGCAGTTGCGTATGTGGCGGGGGTTCGCCGAGGCAAATGCCTGCGCTGTTTCAGTTATTATATTGTTGATTGGACAACCTTAGACACACGCTAACAAAACAAGTGCAAAGAATTTCAGGAGAGAGCTCGAGGCAGGTAAGGGGAACTATTGATCCTGTTCTGTGCCTAAGCGGAAGACGAAGTTGGCAGTGTTAAATCCCTTCCAAAGCTGTAGTTTGGCAAGTTGTCTTTCATTGGCTGTGTTAATGCTGTCAGCATGAGTCTACATTTGTTACAACAAGCCGCAGTAGCTTACAGACCTTTGGCCTTGATGTAACCGAAAGGAAACATCAAGCTCTCGGCTATTACCAAAGAACAAAAGCAACTCGAGTCAAGATGCTCGTCAAGGTGGCAAAGAGAAAAGGTTTATTAACAGATGCATGTTTTTATCAGCAGCTACTTTGGATAAGTAAGACTAGAAAGCACAAAAACACGTAAAAGGGGCTTTGGGAATGTGAATACAGTGAAGGCTTTCCATAAACCTGTGTCCTTCTGTTTGTGTTGCCACAGTTATCTAGTGCAACGGATTTCAGTCCTGGGTCCCCTTTTACTATGGCCAAGTTTTTAATAGGCTGGATTTGAGCTACTGTTACAAAGTGGAAATAGATAAAGTACAAGTGTTACAAGACCAATAAGTAAAAATTAATTATATATAATAGAAGTTAACTTATTTTCTCATTATATTAATTCGGTTTATTCTGGGCCCTTGAAGTTATGAACATAAATCGTTCATTTCCATTTTTTTTGATTGAGGAGCTATTAAATCATTTCTGAATCGTATAAAATGTGTTCAGTCATCCAACACAATTATAGAAGGCAGCGCACATTAGTAAGAAGTCATGGTTTTCTATATAATTAGTGCAAGCACACTTCTGTAATGTGTCTTACAAATTAACAGAATTTGTAATGATCCAGGAGCAGTCAGTAATCCCTGACATGTTTATTTTGGCCTAATGATTTATGCAATGAGGCATTTTGTCATGTGATGATTACAGATAAAGGTAACCTGAAGGACCCAAAGATCCGGTGTTGTACCCTTAAACTAGGTGTGGGAGTGTAGGTCAGTAAATTACGACTTTATTTCCAATGGACAATAAAGCTGTAATATATTGACAATCATGCTGTAAATCAATGCAAAGGCTGTGGATATTGTTACCATTACTGTCGTAACCACGGAAACAGTAAGGTGTAGAACTTTATGATGTAGAGCATGTAGTGTATTTATTTTTTCCACCACTTTAAGCTCACTGCTGTTTTTCATTAACCCCATTTTTGGTGTCTTTTCAGTTGCAGACAGATTACCTCACAAATCTACCTCTTAAGCATATAAAAACAAGAAGAGAAATATACTTTAATTGTATTTTTATTAAAAAGCCACATGAAAAACATGTTTTAACAGATCACTGGATTTTTTTTTTTCTTTCAGTTTTGTACTGTTATACCAAAGAAGGGAATATTCTATGAAAGCACATCTACCTCATTAGTCCTTGGCTGTGCCAACAAACATGACCACAATTAAATGTGTTTTGTTTTTTATCCATAGGGCCTGACATGGTGTTTGCTTGAACATTACACATTGTGTAAACAAGACAATATTTAGGACAATGGTTAAAAAGCCAGTTGGTCACATTTTTTGTTTGTTTTTATGACTGTATGTTGCTGGGATTGTAAGTTTTATTTTTATGTACAAGTGATTCCATTATAAAGTGTTTAAAGGTTAAGACGATAGTAGTACGATATCTTTATTTAGCAATTTTAATGTTTGTATAGTATGCTAAATTATGAAATTTAATATCACAAAAAGCAGCAGCATCAGTGAACTGGATTTATGAGTGTTTTTGCTTTTTTTGTCAAAATAATACATTGTTTTTACACATTATAGTCATGACACCTGAAGGCATAAATAATCAAGGATTTTCTTTGACTGGCATAATTTTCTACATACTTATATATTTTGTGTTTTGCTTTTGAAAGTATCTGTTACAAAAATATCCCCACCAGGTAAATTTTGGCTAAAAGGCACTTCTGATAGAAAAAAGATGTTTTAGAGCGTAAAAGCATGTTTGTTTTCACAAGTTAAAAACTTTGTATTCATCCCTATTTATCATAGACTAGACATCAATTAATATAATTTCAAATTGAGCGGGTGTATCTAAGGATGGTTTCTACAAAAACTGTAATAAAGACTAATTTCTTGAATGACAAACAGAATGTATTTATAGTTGGGGAAAGAGGTGAATGCCAGTAAAGCAAACATTTTCCTGTTATTGTTTTAGCTGTTGCTATTGTATATATTGGAATGTGTGCATTTTTATCAGAGTACTGGCGAAGTCTATACTTTCACACAGGACTGTTCCCTCACACTTCAGTGTCTGTGGGACAGCATGAAAGGCTAGTTTCCAAGAGCTAGATAATCTTTCGCTGACTGTGAAAAAGAAAACAGGAACAGTCACTCTCATTCTTCTAACCAAAGATCAAAGGAAAGCAATTTTAAAAAGCCTTTGTTAAAAAGAATCACCAAATAAATGTGAAAACCAAAAAATAATGAAAAAAAGAACTGTTTTTGGAATACAAAAAAAAACGGATAGGTCTGAATAGTTATGCTGTTTACTTTGTTCTGAAATTTTATCAGTGGTATGCTGTTAGATTGTAGACAGTTATGGCTTTTCTTGCTGTGTATGAAGCTTTACCCATTTCCTTTCCTGTTTATTCTTTTTTTTGTTATATAAATCCAGTGCATTATGGGGAGGCTGGATTGTGGTGCTCAGGGGTTTAACTCATTAAAAACAAGTGAAAGATTTTGTTTTTTTTTTTTTTGTTTTTGCCTTTTCACTTGTAGCACAAAATAGAAATAAAATGCTGCTTTAAAGCCTAACCTCTGCTTTGTCAGATCTTTCCTCTTGCCATAAAGAACATACACTCTGCTTCATCATGGTTAATCACTGAGAGCAGAATGCAGTGCGTTTCTGTTCCATGGTTATACGTTATGGTCATGTGACAGATTGTCCTGGACTGGAAAGTTGGAATTAGTCAGTTTTCAGGGATTTGAGCCTAGGTGCAGAATTTGCGAGAGCTAACTTTGTTGACAAAGTGAAGAAGCCATGGCAGGGAACAGATTGTAGGACAAAACGTAACAGACTAAATACAGCAGGACTAAAACTTCACAGGACTTAACAGAGCAGCACTAAAGAGAGCAACGACTAAACCGAACAGGAAAAGCAAAACAGGACTCAACAGAGCAGGGATTAAACAGAGCAGGATTAAACAGCAGGACTAAACGGAGCAAGGATTAAACAACAGGATTAAACAGAGCAGGACTCAACAGAGCAAGGATTAAACAGAGCAGGACTAAACAGAGCAAGGATGAAACAGAACAGGACTAAACAGAGCAAACTAAACAGAGCAAACCAAAGAGCAAGGATGAAACGGAACAGGACTAATCAGAGCAAACTAAACAGAGCAAGGATTAAACAGAGCAAGGATGAAACAGAACAGGACTAAACAGAGCCAAACAACATGGGGCTAAAGAGAGAACAAAGTTACAAACACAAGACAAAATCTGATTTAAACAAAAACATGTAAACGAGACACTTAAAGATCCAAATCAATACATTCAAAGTACGGAGCGGTGTATAACGCAACATAATGAGGCCATTGTTAGAGGCAACAATCAGGAGAGAATTTTATAAACAGATGACTGACATCATGATGTTATACTGCTGTAATTCATTTTTAAATTGGTGAGTTTATATAGCGAACAACTAACCTGTTTTAGTTAGTCTAGCATGTATATCTGTCATATTTTATTTGACAGTAGTCCAACCATATCCACAGGGATGCCCTCCGTGAATTACTGTAATCCACAGATAAAATCAAACCCTGTATAAACTTGAATGTTTTTTTTTTCGTATTCATACGTAGTGTAATCTAACAATTTGGCACAGCAAGAGATTAAATAATAATAATAGTGAACAATTATAATAATGTGTTGTTATTAAAGTTATGTGAATGTGATGTCAAAATCTCTTATTTTACTGTATCCACGAATAGAAAATTAATTCTTACCACAGTTCTTGGCACCCCTTTCTTTCCTTATTAAATTGAGAACTTCCACCTTGTACTTTAAAGGAAGCACTTTATGCCTTTCTTTGTCATATCCAAACCGCCAGCACTGTTACTCTAGCGCTTTGCTGCCGTTATTAAATACGGTACTACTAAGTGAGTAACAGGTGAGTAGCGAATACTGTGTGGATAGAGCAGGATGATGTAAGACTTCATCACGCTACTCAGAACCGTACACAATTTAAAACGTATAAATTCCTGGAATCTTCTGCTGAATATTTTCGGACTGCAGTTGAGCATGTGTGACTGAAAGGGGGCTACTGTATAGAACAGACATTACAGTGCGATGAAAATGTATATTTCCTTGTATAAACACTGAGAGGTCAAAGGTCACAATTAATTTGTCAATGGTAGGTACACTGTATTTCGGAAGGGGAGGAAGTATCTTCAGATTAGCCAACAAATCCTTTTACAAGTGTGGTAACTTCGTGGCGTCTGTTCCAGTGGTATTGCAGCATGGATAAACACTGTCTGCTGCTGAGCAGTCAGCTCCGAGAGACCCCTTCAGTTACTTAGAGGAGAGGATGTGATGGAGTTCACCGTCTCTCTTATGGTAGTAACCCTGAAAGGTTCAGCTGGTTCACCCAACAGGAGATGTGTGTCTTTTGTCTTACTGAGCTAATCAGCTTAGTGGTCACCAACAAATCAATTGTGATCGACATGCAGATCTTTATTACGTTCAAAGTCAATCTTTAAGGGTGAAAAATTATTTGCTGATTTCCACCAATCGGTGCTCTGTGGCTAACATGTTTTCCAAAACACACAATATGCAAGGTGTTGCTACACACAAAGTTTTCGGTGAGGCTGGCTTGCTAACCCTTAATAGAAAGACACTTAAATTGTACAACTTACACTGTGAATGAAAACTAATTTTTTATGAAACAATGTGCAAAAAATTTTATTTGCATGCCGGTTTTCAATATTTTACCGTTGTGTTTACATGTCAATTATTACATTTATGGTCAATATGTTCTGGCAAATAATTCATCATTTGACCTTCTAGAAGGTAGATCTTTGCTTCTGGCTCATGTGAAAAGTGATCTTGGTTTAGAAAAGGTCTGTGATCACAGACGTACAGTACCTAGTAATATCATGCTGGCAGTGGCTGTGTGGGTTCAGGCTCCGCCAGGGTCTCCCCAGTTATGTAGGTGTGTATTTAGGTCCTGTCAGGGACCCCAAAGTTATCTGGGTGTGAGTTTCCTCTGAGTTCCCCCATTTCCTCACACACTATAGAAACACACTTCAAATGAACTAGCCACTTTAATTTGTCCCAAGGGTGTGAATGTAGGTGTGTGTCTGTTGTCTGGATCAGACTCCAGGTGATCCTGATCAGGACAAGTGGATGGAAAAATTATTGTAAAAAAATCACTTTAAACAGTGACTGACAGTGTCTCCATTGTGATAAAATACATATGTTTATTTTTATTCAATGTTTAATAATTTAAATAATTACATATATTTGTCTCACTGTTTTATTTGAGTATGCCAGATAAAACCTGATAATCCAGCCACCCATTTATCTATCAATTTTCCATATCTCCTACGTGGGGTCAGGGGGGGCTGGAACCTATCCCAGGTATCTTAGGCCACATAGTGGAGGACAATCTGGATGTGCCACTAATCAAATGATAATCCATTATTACTTATCTCATTTGGGGTTATAAATTTAGCATAGTACTGAGTTCTAAAGGTGTTCCTTGATGCCAGTTTACAAGCCAACACTGCATGCTGATTTTGGCATCACAGTTTACATTATAGAGCATGAAGTGAATAGAAAAACAAAGGAAAACAAGATATTAATAATGACCAATGCAATCAATGAAAAGACACGCGTTTCATTTCATAAGGAGTCACGTGAGTAATTACCTCTTAAGGGGTAACCCTTTGAAGGGTAAGTATTATAAAAAGAAATACACCCAACCTTTACAGGCCAAAAAGTAAAAGCACTATCCAACAATGCAGGCTAGTAAACAAATGATTCCAGAGTTTGCAGCATTAAACAACTGGAATGGACAAAAAAAATGCTAAATTAAGGGCTGAGTGCCTGATGTAATTAGGAACAGCCAAGGTTAGCAGACATCAATGGTGCTGCAGGGACCTGCAGGTAATAGAGTCATTATTGGACTCAAGCAGTGTTACATTACACTTCTGAATAAACAAAAACAAATTAAGAGCAGTCCTCCAATAATGGCCTATCTTGTCAGCAACTGACAGAAATCCATGCCCTATAACACAGTGTTAATTTTATGCATCAACAACAACCACTGTCCTAATCAATAACAGTACTATAAAGTAAAGAATGCCATTAGTTAGGTTCAGAGGAAGGGGTGAAGGCAGGGGGATGGGGGCTCAGGAGAATGAGAGGGGTGTGTCCATCTGCAGTGACTCTGTTGTATGCGTCTCGTACCACCGCTCATTTCAGTGACCTTTCACCCTTATCACACTGCTGGTCCCCTGACAAGCAGCCGGGCTCCGTTGTCCAACAGGACCGCCGTCCCCAATAACAACAGGTCAGAGCCTTCACCTGTCACACGGTGGTGCTGTGTATTTTCTCCAGTGGATCACGTGAGCTCACTTCACTCACCTCTCCATTTTGTTCTATTGCTTGACTTACACCTTTCACAGACCTCCGTGTGCCATAAGCCTGGGACCTCCTGAACCTCTGAATACCTATACTCATGCCATGACTACAATGAACCTTGTAGTGCCATCTTTGCTCTGAACAGTGAAAAGCAGGACAGATTCCACTCCTGCAGAATATCTGCCCTTTGGTGACATCATGAAGCTCATTATGAGTGTATCTATCCAACTTACAAACCCACTTGTATTACATGGCTTGTAAACCATAAATATAAAAACAGCAGTAAAGTATGTGCATTAAAAATTATGAAGTGCACATATTAGTGGAAATACGGTAAGCAAATGATGCTGTGGACATTATGACCAAATGTCACTACTTGAAAACATAATAAGGATGCCATGGTGGCTCAGTGGACATCACTTTGCCTAAACCAGTGGTTCTTAACCTGGGGTGCTGGCACCCCCAAGGGGTGCGAGAGTCAGTTCTTGGGGGTGCGAGGAGAGGATCCGGAAAGATGTCTTTTTTACTTTGTATTTTGCATCATTTCCTCTCATGTTAGCTTGTCATACTCTCACCGAACATGGCCGCATTGTCTCCATCTCAGTCCATTGCTCAGTAGCAATTTTTAGCCACGACTTAAATAAAAATGACATCAGTGGCACCCCATACCGCACACGCGCTTCTCCTGACCAATCACAAGACACCACAAGAACTGTGGATCAATTAGACCTACTTAGAGCTGATAAAGCAAGATGCGCGCAGTTAAAACTTTTACAATGTATAATCAACCACGCGTTGGCCTCAATTGATGAACCGTACATAAATGTTTTCATTTGAAGCGTTATTGTTCAAAACAGAATTGGTTCTGAAGTGATGCATGATACTTATCAACTGTTCAAGGCTGTTTTACTTGCCCTGTCACAGGCCAAGTTTTTTTACAAATCACTCTGGAAGTTTAGCTATGTCAACTGGACTTTTTCGCTATTTTTTATTTCATAATTTTTATTTTTAATGCAAAATGTGCAATGTTTCTGCATAAACGAGAAAGAAGTCCAGTTGACATGACTAAACTTCCAGATAACCTCATCTGCACGACTGAGAATCTTCATAGACATTTTACAAATCACAATTTGTCTGTTTATTGTTCAGGTCCTAATCAGTTTCCATTTTGTTGCTTATTTGTACAAAATAGCTCTTATCACTGTGCCATCAGTACTAATAAATGGTACATAAAAATTGAAGGTGTTTCTTTTTCTGTCTTATGTGCTGGGGATGCAGGATGGAACTTCAAAATCTCAGGTGCCGCCGGGGAAAAAAAAACATTAAGAACCACTGCTGTAAACATTAAAGGTTATTTCTCTGGTGCTACAGGTTTGAAAACTCTAAATTCCGCTTGCATGTGCATGAGGATTGTAGATTAGGGACTCTAAATTGCCCCAGTATCCCTGCAACAAGTCTGTGACCTCTGTGGTGCGCACCCAGAATTTTATGCTGAAATTCCTTTTAAAGACTCCAGAGTTACTATATCCCTAGACTGGGAGAGAAGCTGTATAAAACAGGTATGGGAATATATCAGAACTGATATATTTGTTATAGATATTCACCTACACCCTGTTGTTCTCCGAAATTCAGAGCTTTGGAAATGTCATTCCAAACAAATATGCCATTCTTAGACTCATAAAATGCAATCTCCTGTACAGTGACATTTTCCTGTAAAGGTGACATCGCACTGTGCACATTCATGTATTTGTTGTCCGCCGCCTCTTATAAGTCAGGGTAAACCATACCTACAGCTAAACAATTTTGTTTGGGTTTTTGCATTAAATGTCTTTCAGTTGCCTTTGAATTATTCTCCTGTCTTTCCAGAGCTTTTTAAAAAATCCTGATGTAATACAGTCATTGAAAGCAGAGCATGAAAAAGTTGCCTCTCAGCTCCCGTTCATCATACAGAAGAAACGTCAAGGAAACAGCCCACATTCAACGCACTCTACACTGAGGACCAAGTCAAACAAGCGTCAGCTCTAACAGCTCAAAAAATACTTTACCACAACTATGACTTTTTTGCATTGCAAATGTCTGAGAAAAATGTGTGTGGATGGGAGAGACGCTGTTTTTTTCTAACACCTTTGTTCGTTGTTTAAATGTGTGTGAACTATGAATCAACATGTGTCACTGTAGCTAAATTATTTATCTCAAATTTACAGTCATGCATAGTTAATTGATATGCTGCATAGTAGTACTCCATTTTAGAAAAAAATTCACTTTCATCAGCAGGCAATTTTACTGTATATATCACAGGTGAGACAGTAATTTTTAAGCTACCTTGGAGTAATTCCAAAACGTTATTTTATATGGAGATTCTTTGAAAGCTTTGTGACTCTGCTAGTGTTGTAGGTTAAAATGTGGTGCTGGTTCTGTTTGTGTCAGTAGGTTTTCCTCTGTCAGTTTGCCCCTGTGCTCCTGCCTTTACCCACAATGCCAAAACCTCATATTAATGTGAAATGGAGAAACCGCTACTGCTGCACACAAGTTACCTGAGATGCTCACTGTCAATGGAGCAGTCTGCTTAATGCAACAGCTAGAATGTCCTCTAGGTCACTACAGCACTAAATGAATTAACAATAACCAATAATTATCTGATGACCTACTAATCATATTTGACCTTTGCAACTAAAATCTTACCGACCGTCAGTTTTCTAATTGAGACGTTCTAATATCTACCTAAAGTACACACGTAAGTTTTAAAACTTCACAGAAGCCACAAAGAGAGAATAACTGCAATTATTTCCAAGTACGAAGTGCCTAAAATTGTAGGCCCTAAATGCACTTCATGCTGCTTTACCACTCACAATGTGTAGTAATAATCAATGGATTCCTTTTTAAATTGCTCAATGCATCTTCAGTGTCACAGTAAACGACCACGTTGTTAATGCCAGCAGTAACCTTTAATTCTATAACTAAGAGCAATCGTCCTTTCTGCTACACTTATCTCATCACCAGCACATATCTGCTTAATTGAAGGATTGTTTACCTTGACGCCCTCACGCCGCGCATTGTTTTCTTTTCCGGAAAGACGATTTAGCGATGGGCCGACAGGCAGATATTGAAAGGAAAACTCCCGCAGGAGCCCCCCCCACGCTTCAGACTAACAAGCTGCACTGTCCACTGTGCGGCTCGCGCTTTATGAGAAAAGTAGCCAGAGATTGATTTCAGCTATAATTGGGGTCTCACCTCTGTCCTGCACTGCCAATAAAATCTAATAAAGGCAGAAGTCTCAGGTGTGTGTTCCACGGATTGGGCTGAGCTCGGACGAAAAAGGCTCGCTTCTGGCCTAATAATTAAAGGCAGTAAGTGTAGTATGTTGAGCCGTGGGGCCAGCACCACGGTTACAGATTGAAAAGACTGGGCATGACAAGGTCTCAAAAATACCCTGACCAGAGCTTTGATGAATCAGGCTTATGGCAACAAGGAAAATGCCCGCACGGGAGCTGGCACTGACCATGGCATTCTTGCTGACTACACAAAGTGAGTTCTCTTCGTCCCTGAACGGCCGAGCTCAGCGTGCAACCGCATGGATGACATCATGATTCGAGGAAGGAAGCACCCACAACAGAACTTTGTGCACTTGTGCGTGGCATGTGTCTGTGTAAAGGACTGCTGATGTCACTTAAAATTAACAAATGGTATGATTAAAGTATCCAATTAAGCAAAAACAAATGTCAAAAACAATCTAAGGTTTATGAGTAACCTGAAATGTTGCTCAAGAAAGAAATCACTATTATTTATTAATTGCTGACACCAGTGTAGAACAAATTTGTGTCTGAATATATTGAACCATACCTACTCTTAGCCAGTAAAAGTTGAAGCTTCATGAGAAAATAGTTTATAGTTTATCAGTAAATAATGCTGGAAAAAATATCAATAATAAATGAAAGAACATAATGCAGACCTAAAGTCACCAACTAGAGTTAATCTTAGCTAAATATTTTTGCTTTCAACTGATTCATTATGTTAATCTCAATAAGTTTATTGTTCACAGCTAATATTTAGTATCTATATGTTGTTTTACATCATTATAATTATGCATATCTTAATTTCATTTTCAATGCCTATTAATACATTTTGGTCCATAAAGTATTTTAAGGGAGTACAGTACCAGTTAAATGACTACAATATAAAATTTGCATAAGGACACCGAAACATGTTTAATATGTAACATTTTTCATGCTTGTACTTTTACAAACCTGAGATAATGTAATGAGAGAAATTAAGTTAAAAAAACTACTGATATAAGCATCTGGAAACCATTTTAGAACAGTATGATAAATGTCATGTGTATGGCTTTAAATGAACTGTTTAGCTTTCCATTAACATTGTAACTCATTACTGGAGTTCATATTGTTCCTGTTTATGGAACATGAAAAATTACAACAAACTTTGTCAAGATCCTTAAAATGTATTATATCTAAACCTGTTTATTTCACAAACTGGATGAATAGCCTTTGTTTTCACAACATTAAGATTTTCAATCTCTGCAATATCATCAGTATTTTATTTATGCTTTGACAAAGTTAACTTTCTTTCATTGTAATACCAAGGCATTGCTGAATAAATAGGTTTAAAAAAATTACAAATCAGAAATGATGGGTAAAACTTAAAAAATAACATCTTCAAGTGGACATGCCTTTCAAGTTATCTGTACAAAACAGTGACTTTGAGCAGGTAACTCAATCTGCCCTTAACAGTTGAATCAGCTCATGGGGCTTTTTGAGAAATGCCCTGGTTTCTTCTCTGGCCAATGTGCTCCTAGAAAAGGTCTTATTGTTGGTGAGGTTGTCGCCTGGCGTGACAAGCTCAGTGAACAATGATGGATTGGACTTTTTTGCCCCTTGACCACCTTTGCGACATTAAAAAGGCAGCCCACAACCCCCCCAGCGGTAATAAACGAGAAGTCCGGAGGCTCTGGAATGAATTATTACTTTTTATAGGACGAAAAAACTTGCCCTTGCTTGATTAAGTTGCTTTCATCCAAAAAAAGGTCCTCAAGGTCAATTTAATGGCTACAGAATATTTTCTGAAAGTATCGGCACAATCGTTGACCATCACGAATGATTTTCCCCCACCTTGCCCTGGGTTATTAGGTCATTGTAGGACTTTAACTGAGTTTTGTGCTCCGTCAGTCCAAACTCTGTGAGTTTACTTGAAAAAGCATTAAATGTGCTTCCCGAAAACGAAAATGCACAGATGCTGGAATTCTTTCAAGGGTTGATACACCTGTCTTTCTTTTTGATTAGCAAAAAATGGAGTGTACACACTACAGCAAATATGTGACTTAAAAGCATGACCATAAGAGCAAATGGTTGTACTGCGGTAAATCCGCAGACTGTATGTATCATGCATGATGATAAGAACAAACTGTTCATTTAAACGTTCATCACCAGTCAGCAGTGTGAGGAGGCAAAGTCAACAAGCTCCGAAAGGGCCCTCCTGACAGACTGCAATTATGTGATGTAACATAACTATTAACATTGCACAGTTTAACTTAGAAATGGGTCTTACTTTATATTGTCCTGCTACCTGCTAGCAACTAGCTATGTATGAAGGTGTGAATCCCAGTGCCAAATGTACAACTACATGATCCCTACAAACGTTTAATTGAGCACCATAGAAAAGTTGTTTACATCAAGAGAGCTGCTCTGTCAGTCTCATCAGTGCAGTGTCAGAATGTGGCTGGTCATTTCATGGCTCAGACCAGGTGTTTGCATGCCCTACATACCCTTGGAAGACCTTTAACCTATTGGCAGGTAGTGTGGAGGAGGAACATACATTATTAGATGTGCTGTTTCATTTAGCTATACTATTAGTGTTAGTTACCTTTAGTACATGTGACTGATTTTATATTCCTATTACATTAAATTGTACATACTGATTTCTATCTGTTGGTATACATGGTGTGGAGAACAGCTGTAATAAGTACTGGACGTATCTGTAAGTATTTG
>JABJVR010000095.1:3916737-3941805 GCA_025773905.1 Chitala chitala | reverse complement strand
CTTTCTTTCTTTCTTTTTAGTTGAACCTTGTATGAAATGAGGTCAATTCAGTTTTGCTTATCTGTCAGCGTGATTCTATGCAGGGTGGTCTGGAGTCATTCCTGCACTAACAGGGTGGTCTCCATGGGCCTAGAGGAGTGGCTGGTGGGGCTTCATACCGTGACAGTCAAAACAACCTGGAAGATTAAATGGGAAACGTGCTGAAATGGGGGAGAAGCCACAAACAAGAGGAACCCAGTAAAAAGCAAGTTCAAACAACAGCACATGTTCTTATAAACAGATCGTGTGTTACTCAAGGAACACGTACTTTTGAAACGGTATGAAAACAGCGGGCACCAATTATGCGGTATTCAATTTACAAAAGGATAGAATGATCAAAGATAATGTATGCATGAGGTAAATGTTTGTGAATTAATTTTATTATAATACACAATGTGATTTGGCATATGGATGAGTGTAACATAGGTTTCTGCATGCAATGAAAGAAATGATATTTCAATTGCAGTACTGCACCGTTCCAGACGCTGCGCTTCTGTCACTGCATGTTTTGCCGGTGTTGTGGCGCTCTCTGCTGGATGTCTGTTACAGGCCCGCATACCCCGGCTGCTGAATGCCGTGGAATTTAATTTTTTTCACGTTTCCTAGGTGACGGTTGGTTAAGAATGTGAGAGTCAATTACAAGCTGTCTTACAACTGAAGAAGACCTACTTGAACAGTGTCCGAAATAATGAGGGCTTATGCACTGGCACTTCATACACATTCAATGGAGAAAAAAAAACTCTAGAACATCACATGGGATTTTACATGTACAGAAATAAAAATCATAATATACAGCTGATTGATAAACTGTGCCACTTTCTCAATACTAAAAAGCCAAAATTAACAAAAATACCAAAAGTGCAGATTTCATCCATAGGAGTAAATGAATATTGTAAAAATGCATCTACCTTTAAAAAGGTATGTAATTGTAAAAGTTGTAACAGTAAAACACTGACAAAAATGCAAACAAAACTTCAGTGTGAATATCAAAGAAGTGTGTCATGTGCAAATGTTGTGTAATAATTTCTCAGCTCACATATGACACTGAAGGTAAACAGTGATTGTTTAACCATAACAAAGTAAACATCTAAGAGTCAGCAGCAAACGAACATTCAGCTGAATGTGTTTCTATTATGAATGAACTGAAAGAGAAAGCAGCAAAATAAAAGTTTAGCCAACAGTCTAGCAAGGTGAAAATTTAAATACAAATGTCAGAATGCCCCCCCCCCCAAAAAAAAAGTCACAAATGTTGCCCATTTTTCTGCAGTTGTCAATGGCAGTAAATAAGGGACAATACACACTGTACAGTGCTAAAGTCCCTTTCAGTATAAAAAAGGCTATCTGAACATGCAAACCTCATTAAATAAAGCTGTTCTGTATGACAGCTCAGTCAGCCAGGCCCAGAGTGAGCTTAGATAAGAACAAGGCCTTTTCACACAGTGAGGCTTCCCGATTTGCTTGAGAAAAAAAAATTACTTTAGTCAGTCATCTTCTATACCACTTAATCCTGTTAAGGGTCACAGGGAAGCCTGGAGCCCAACCCAGAACACATAGGGCACAGGGCAGGGGACACTCAGGGCAGGGCACCAACCCACCGCAGGGCACACGCACACACACACACACACACACACACACACACACACACACATTGGGCAATTTAGAGACACCAATCACCCTAACCTGCATGTCTCTGGAGTGTGGGAGAAAACCCTCCAAACACAGGGAGAACATGCAAACTCCACACACACAGACCCAAGGCAGGAATTGAATCCCAGGCCATGAGGTGACAGTGCTAACCACCACGCCACCATGCCATGCGAATTTACTATAATTAAATAATAAATATTGCGATGTAAAGAAAGGCACGTGTTTTTATAATTCATAGCCTGGACGGCGGCATGATCTAATTTATGTTTTAGTACTCTGCCTCAAATCATCTGCACGTTATAGCATAAATGAGCAATGACTGGGTGAGGTGCCACCATGTGACCTGACCTGACCTGACGTGATGCGGCATGACGTGACATGTACACATACTCCTCCTGCACATGTATATAACATTTTCTGGGTATGAAGTGTATATAATTAGTTAAGGAAGAATCTTGGTCCTCACTATATTACCAGGATACTGACTCTACTAACTACAACTTGTCCAATTTAGTAGCCAGGTGGTACAAGGTGCTATATAAAAATAAACTTAATTGACTTGAACTGAATATTTGAAGTCTGATGTTGCTAATGTTATTGGTGAAGAAGTGCATGAAGTCATCATTTCTAACCCTAACTGGTACTGTTTTGTTAACTACTGTTCTAAATAGATGATTGTTTTCTGTTGTTTGACTGAAAGAGCTCTATATAGAGCTTTCTAGGCTACTGTATTGTTATAGAGTGCTGACTAGGATACTTGCAACTCAGTTGATCTGCATTTACCCTCCAGATTGTGACATTCCTGTTTAAGAGAACCAGAGTCTGATGGTTCTGACTGCCTTTATCTTTGGAAAAAACATTTTGTCAAGTTACTCTGATGATTATACTAGTTTTTTAAGCATTTTATAAGATTTAAGACAATAAGAACAAGAAACACTTACAGAAATAACGCTGGTTAATGCTAGCAGTCGTAATGATGCATAATTGACAACGTTGCTGTGGAAATAACAGCCTACTTTGTGCTTCAGAAAAAAGGGATTACAAGGAAAAACAAACTGAGATCAATAACCAGCAAGTGTATTGACCAATCAAAGAATGACTACACGCATTTGTTACAATGTTATGGGCTGAAATGGCCACCTGTGTGACCAGTGGTGTAATATAACATAGGAACTTTGTTACAGTACTTAAGTATTTTTGGGGAGTATCCATACTTTACCTTTACTTGAGTTTTAAAATTTCTGTCGACTTTTATTCCACTACTTTTCTCAAATAAAATAAATAAAATCTCAAATTCTAACTGTTTTTTTAATAAGATACTTCTACTTTTACTTCCAATACTTAAGTAAATTTGTTCAGAAGCTACTTTTGATACTTAAGTACAGTTAATAAGATACTTTCATTCTTTCATTTAAGTAATATTACAGTGGGTGACTCTAACTTTTACGTAAGTAATTTTAGAGTAAACTATCAGACCCTTTACTTAAGTTAGGCTTTCAGGTACTTTATACAACACTGTATATGACAACCATCTTTACATGTGCCAACAATAGAAAATGGTTATTGTCTTCGTGGTGAGACGAAAGATAATTTACATAGATAACTTGTAAGCGAAAATAATAGTAAAATAGTCAAACTTAACGTAACGTGGTGGGCAAACATACATAATAATATCATATATGCATAATACAAATGAATTATTAATGTTACTTAAAATCTGTGCCACTTATGGAAGCAGTGCAGTGTCCCCTCCGCGCGGAGGGTGTAGCTCGCGAACATTCTGGTATCCGTCACGTGCCTGGCTCGCGCTGAGAGCGATGCAGGATGGTCGCGGCAAGAAAATGGCGGATTTTGAGGAGCTAAGGGTATGAGAAAGTACATTGTTAGCTAGCATTTGTACATCTTCAGGTTACTGAATAACTCTATCAGCCCTGAGCGTTGCATTTAGGTGCATGCTTTTGCAGTGATGGATAATTTTTGTTTCTGCTAACAAAGCCCAGGGTTCGAGTGTATTTCCTAGCTAACCCCTGGCTCGGCTCTAACTGTTTACTTTGACCAGTTAGCTAGCCGCTTGCCAGAGCTCCCCAAAATGGATATTATATATATATCGTTTCCTTCATGTATTGTATTTTGGAATAGATTTACATTACGTCTCTAGATGTCTTGCTACGTATGTTGGTGTAGCAAAAGACTCATCTGCTCCTGTTTCATCCCAGATTTACAGCTGGGCTTTTTGTTATGTTGCTAACTTCAAGCTATTGTTGTGACCAAGCTAGTCAGCCCAGCCACTTCGGCTTGTTTGTGCACCGAAACCAGCGGCTGCTAACCGTATGTTCTGTATGCAAACACTGCATTTGCTTCCTCTGATAATTTTCCGACATTGATTACTTCTGTGTCTTGTCCGCTATGCTTATTTCCCCTTTTAACGGGTCTTGGAATTATTCTTAACATTTTAGATTTTTTACGATGACATTTGTTAAGGATTTGTAAAGAAAAAACGGATAAACACGTATGAACAATCAAGCATGGACCAAATAATGAAGGGTCAGTCGGGTTTTTTTTTCCTATCTTCTTCCTGTGATGTGGGTTTCCCGAATGGAGTTATCTGGGAGGGATGTGGTCTCAGGCCACACATGAAGGGGGGATATGTCCTTTAAATCAGATAGCTACTTGTTTACAGTACACGTAATTTAATACTACAGCCCGTGAATACTGGCCAGTTTGTGATTTTTTTCCACTTTATCCGAGGGTGGGGCGTCAATAGTGTGTGTGCAACTAAGGGAGGTCTGCCTTCAGACGTTCACATTGCCCAAACCCTAGCGAAACGTAATGTCATGTTTCAAGTTAACATCGTACCAAATTTGTCAGCCGCAGAATTCCAGTTTTCTTCTTTTGCATGTTTGAGCGCCAGCCTTTGAGCTTGCATCCGCTCGTTGTGACGTTCTTTGGTTAACACTGCAACTCCATCAGGATCGCGTTCAGCTGTTAAATTGAATTGTTTTTGATAATTATTCTGAATAGTGAAACACTCTAAGTAGTCCAGTGTTTATGCAGCGTTTTGTACACCAATATTTATATAATATGTATGCATTTTTGTGTTTTTAAAATTTCAGAATATGGTGTCAAGTTTCCGGGTGTCAGAGCTACAAGTTTTATTGGGCTTTGCAGGACGGAACAAGAGCGGTCGTAAACATGAACTCCTGCTGAGGGCTTTGCATTTGCTAAAAAGTGGCTGTAGTCCGGCAGTACAGATCAAAATTAAGGAACTTTATCGGCGGCGCTACCCCAGGACAATAGACGGCCTGCCTGACTTTTCCTCTCTGAAATCCTCCGTATTTTCCCTGGAAGGAGGCTCTTCCATTGTGGACACTGACCTCTCCCTTGCTGCCGGGAACTCTCATAGCCCCGGTGCTGTGTCCCACTCCGGGAGCCACGGCTCGCTTTTTCTGCACGAGACCAAACCCAGGATAGACATGCAGCAGCCAGCGCCCCCCGTTCCACCTGTGCACCCCGACGTTCAGATGAAGCCTCTACCTTTCTACGACGTGCTGGACGTCCTGATCAAACCTTCGAGTCTGGGTACGTGTGTGCAGTGTGCTGATCGTCCCTGCTATAGTAGAGGTCTATGAAATGAGTGTCCACTGAATCGCGGTGGATATAAACCAATTCATTAATGTAATGATGTAACGGGGTTAGCAACCAAATGCAGAATCAAGCTGAAATGCATTATTTTTATCTTGATAAGTCAGTGTTTTCTCCGACAGATTGTGGTTTGTCGTCCTTAAATCAAATACATGCTATGCATGTGCACAAATCATTTTTGCGCTCTTTCATGTCATTTATAACATAATAATAATAATAATAATAATAAAGCAAGTAACCGTGTGTAAACAGCAGACAAAAGAAATATCGGTAAGGAAAACACTGTCAGCCAAGATGAACATCTAGCTGGCCAGTCACGTTCAATTTCTGTAGTTAAATGGACAAAAATTGTAATGTCTGTTTTCGAATTAAGAATAAAGTAATGTATAGGCCTTTAAAATGACTTTAGTGGTTGTATGTTGGTACATAATGAGCAATAATCATTTGGCTTAATTTTTGTGCCTTGTTTGTATCACAGAAGCTAACCTCAGTTCTGAAAATTCTGTTTTGTGTACTGCTTGTCAGCTACTGATGTAATAAAATCATTTATCTTTTTTTTTTTTTTTTTTTTTTAGCATGATATTGATTTAAGTTTGATTTCCATCATATGTTTTTGGTGTGTGTGTATATTTATTTTTATTTTTTCAAATCATCCTGTTACCGTTTATTGCTTCGATTGTTTTATATTTATTTATACTGTTTTTACAATACAGTTGAATTTGTTGACTCTGTCTGATGCAAATCACATGGTGCTGTGAGATATTTGAAAATTTGTTTTACAACATCAGGGCAAAGAGCTGTATGTAAATATAAATCGAACTGAACTGAATTCCAGGTGCCAGCAGCATCCAGCGTTTTCAGGAAAAATACTTTATCTTCGCCTTGACACCACAACAAGTGCGAGAAGTCTGCATCTCCAGGTGACCCTTGGATTTTATTCCTTCGAGTATGGGAGGAATTTGTATACAATGTGGTGAAGAGTTATTCTTGTAAGCATGCACTTGCGTGTGTGCGTGCGTGCGTGCGCATGATATGTAATATGTGTATGTACAAGTGTATCCTTTTTTTTCCCCCTATAGGGATTTTTTGCCTGGAGGCAGAAGAGACTACATGGTTCAGATCCAATTGAGGTAAGGCTGTGAAGTGTGTTTCACTGCTGACAGAAAGACTGATATTGGTGCAGAGCAAATGGCAGATTAACATCCTGTTTGGACCAGTGGAGTTTGTTTTTGTTCTTAAAGTCATAATTAGACATTGCGTGCACACAGTAAACATTACTGCATTGTTCCAGCCTCGTCTTACTCTCCGTTCTGCATTTCGTGTCCAGGTTTTGCCTTGCAGAAACTAGTTGCCCACAGGAGGATAACTACCCAAACGGTTTGTGTATTAAAGTGAACGGAAAGCTCTTCCCTTTACCGGTATGTGAGAGACACTCTGTTCTTCACTTTCCTCATGTATGCTCTAGTCATTTGACCGATAATATCGATCGTTTCCCTTTTCTCTCTGTCTGTTTTCTTGGATACTGTTGTGTAGCTTTTTACATGTACTCTGCTATGTCTTTGCACTGCTACATGTTTGCTCTGTATAAATCACAGCATATTGAAGCATTCAACGTGATGTGTAAAAGATGCTTCGGTGAATTTGTTCTGTAATTTATCTCCTCCCCCCCCCCAAACATAGGGTTATGCTCCTCCCCCTAAAAATGGGGTGGAACAGAAGAGACCAGGAAGACCACTGAACATAACTTCCCTCGTCAGATTATCATCCGCAGTACCAAATCAGATTTCTGTGACGTGGTCACCGGAAATCGGAAAGGTATTCAAGCCATTGTGCTCTACCTGAAAGTGTTGTTTTTGCTCTAGAAGGCATATGTTTATAATACCTGCTTGTATTTAATTTGCGGTTAAGTACTGTGAGCTGTGTTAAAAGTGCAGTTGTTTCTTTCGCAGACGTATTCGGTGTCTGTGTACCTCGTCAGACAGCTCACCTCCTCGCTGCTGCTACAGAGGCTAAGAATGAAGGGCATTCGGAATCCTGACCACTCAAGAGCCCTAAGTAATAATACACTCCTGCAGTGTGGCTTCACTAATCCTAGAACAGCTATGTTAAACAGATATCAGTAATACAGTAGCAGTGCACTCCTGCAGTGTGACCTTACTGATGTAAGGACAGCTATGTTAAACAGAGAGTACTATTACAGTACATTTTTCTTATTTAGTAGATACATTTATCCAAAGCAACTAACAATATTTCACGTTATAGCAATATTGGGTCTCTCCAGTTAACCCACTCCCCGGGGGGAAGCATTGGGGAGCCACATGCAGCGCCTGGGGAGCTAATGATTGAGTGCCTTGCTCAAGGACACAGCTGGTGGGATTCAGACCTGGAGACTTCTGCATCCCAGCACGATGTTCTGCCCATTGAGCTATGAGGCCACTTATACAGTAGCCATACACTCCTGCAGTGTGGCCTTACTGATGATAGGATAACTATGTTAAACAGATAGCACTGATATTTCTGAAATGTGCTATAGGCAGCACTAACATTTTATTGTGTGGAAAAAATTGGCTTTCACTAGTATTTCACTTGTCCACACATACTGACTAACGAGTAATGATAAGTTACCGATGTGTTCCAGTAAAAGAAAAGCTGACGGCTGATCCTGACAGCGAGATTGCAACGACCAGTCTACGAGTTTCGCTTATGTGCCCGGTAGGTTTATTATAGCAAAGTGAACATTGCTGTTCCATCTGCAGAGGTGGGCCTCGTTGCCTTGTGAAACAACATGAATGCTTGTGTCTCTCTGCAGCTGGGCAAGATGCGCCTGACAGTGCCCTGCCGAGCGGTCACGTGCTCTCACCTCCAGTGCTTCGATGCGGCTCTGTACCTTCAGATGAACGAGAAGAAGCCGACATGGATCTGTCCTGTGTGCGACAAGAAGGCGGCATATGAGGGGTTGATCATCGACGGGTGTGTCAGAAGCGCGCTGTGTCGTGGCGTACTGTAGCTGACGGCCTTTGAGCGTAGGCTGACCTCCCATGCAAGACCCATTCATAGTCCATAAAAGCCTTCATTCCCATCAGGTTGTTCATGGAGATCCTGAACGAATGCTCAGATGTTGATGAGATTAAATTCCAAGAAGATGGGACTTGGTGTCCGATGAGGCCGAAGAAAGAGGCGCTGAAAGTGTCATCTCAGTTTTGCCCAAAAATGGAAAGTAAGGGGAAAAAAAATTAGCTTGTTGAACATTTTACTGTTTGTGTAATCAGACTGGCTTAAATAATAACAATCTATTATATGTGCATGCAGAAAAAACAAAGCTGTCTCTGTGGAATTTTAGCATGTTTTGTTTCCGTGACGTTCAGGTTCTGCTGTTGTGCGGCCGTGTGCCATAATGCCCCCGTGCGAGCCCAGCAGTGCAAAGAAGGTGGACGTCATCGACCTGACTGTGGAGAGCTCCTCTGAAGAAGAGGAGGAGGTTGAGGATCCTCCCCTCAAGAAGCGCTGCCTCTACCTGACAAAGCCTGATGAGAGTCAGGCAAAAGGGTGTGCCTTCATCGCTCCACAGAATTTGTGTGTTTTCACCACACTTGTCTATAACTGCTGCTGAACTGTAGAGTCTCTAGAACAAAAAGAGGTCCTTCAAATTTAAAATGGCCGCAGTTGTCACAGTTGTTTCTGTGTTTTTGTAGGGTTTTGGCCTATCAGCCGTCAACGGTGAGATTGCCAAATGTCCAGGCGTTGGACACGTCCTACCTGCCACCCACACTCGCAGACTATGCAGTCCCTTTCCATCATTCAACCTTGTCCGCAATACCTACAGACATGCAAAGTAAGAAAACTTGGGTTTATTTTGTTTCCCCACAAGCGTTTGTTTTTTCTAAGTGTGTTTATGAAAACATACATGGTTTTAGGAATGAAGCTACATTTTACATTTCAGGTCTGGATTTGTTCTCTTTGATTCAAGGAGACTCTCAGGTATGCGGGTCATTTTGTCTGCATGTTTTCTTTGACTTAAACTCCAGTTTTCTCCTACATAGTGCTGTTTTAAGATGCCTTATACCCAATCTATTACTTCAATAATTTGGAATGAAGGACAGATTTTTAAAAAGTGGATGGGGGGGGGAACAACCTTGTTTTCACATGGGTCCTGTCGTTTTTTTGTACCAGCATTACCGCCCACAGATGTTCTTGGACACCCTGTCGGGGAGTGGGCCCGGGGGGAGCCTCCTGTCCCCTCCCAGCCAGTATGAGAGCAGTGCACATGGCAGCGGCTCCGCCCATGGTGAGGGTGGGGTCATCCCTGGTGCAGGTGGGACCAGCATATCGGACATTATATCCCTGGATTAAATGAACAGAACAGTGGAGCTCAGCTTTCCACCACATGCAGTATCAAATACTGCCAGGTGTGCTGAGGAGGTTTGTGTTTTAACCGTTCAAGACGGCAGAAGATTTTTTTTTTTTTTTTTTTTAATTATTTGTAAGATTTGCCTTTAACTCTGGAAATCCTTGAGCTGAACGTGAACAATCATGTAAAATTTATTTAGCTTCGTTGACCAGTTTTTCTGAGTGGTCAAAGAGAGGCTTTTGGAAGGCAGCTCTAATTTGTGACAGTACTAACAAATTACGTACAGTAAAATGGTGCAATTTGGCATCTTCTGTTCAGTCTGACCACATATAGCAATAAAACGCGTTTTCCATACATGCTATTGCACAGGTTTTATCAGTGACAAGAAATGTATTTGTTATATTACCTGTAAAAACAAATGGTTATTGTAGATTGTATAAACTATATGATTTCATTTTTTGGATTTGTACACTTTTCAGTTATTTCTGTTATTGTATTTCATTTATTTTTTGAGAAAAACGCTATTCCCTTTGTCTTATTGAGGGCTGACTATTGTCCTCAGTGGCTGATAGAATGTCATGATGTTACTGAAAACATTTCAAATCCTTAATCTGACCATATGACTCCTGTGTATGTCAGATGTTTCCTCCAATACCGTTCCAGCTATATCTTAAAATGTTAATATTTACCCTTAGTATAAGTACACATTTGTACCAAAATAAGTATTTCCACCAGTCGCTGTTAATACATAGTACATTGCAGTTTGCTGTGCATCATAATAGACACTGGTACAAGACACCTATGGATTTAATACAGGATTAAATGCGTTATGAATCAAGTACTGTAACAATTAATGCACTTCTTTCAGTCAGTCACCAGCACATTTGCAGTATGTGTTCTAATACACACTTTGTGTTGTAAATGGGACGTCTTTGTGCAATTTGTGAAACTGAGCAAAGGCAAACTGGAACCTTGTATGTTTATATGAAGATGGGCCAAATACGTGAAAGTTGTGAAGTTAAGTCTGAATTTGTTTTTATTGTGAATAGCAGTTTGGAGGAAGCCCTACGTTGTTGCTGTTTAAATTTAGTACATGTAAAGCTGTGCTCTGATATTAACTTGTACTCCCCCCCACGTGTTTTTTGTGTTTCTTCCGTGCGTTGCCAATTCTTTCCCTACAAAGCTCAGTATGTAAAAAAAATTTACCGTGTTTGTTTTACGTCCTTAACCTGTCTGCTAACAGAAAAAATACTGTAGTGGTTGACGTGTTAAGTGTTATTTTCACAGTTTCTAAGTACCAGTTTACCAGGGCCAGGTTTGGTGGTTTCAGCCAACATCCATGTGTGCAGCACATTTTAAAATCCATTGGTAAAATCAGCAATACGGGTCTGGTCGGTTTTATTTATGCAAACCACACTGTGTTCATGACACAGTTTTTTTTTTTTTTTTTCTCCTCCCTTGTTCTTCTACTAAAAGCATAGTGTTTATGAATTGCCCCAGGACAATTTTTTCAAGATGTAGTTGAAAATTAACAAAAAATCTGTCTCTTTTTTGGACTAGCATATTGCTTTGTTTTCAAATTAGTACACTTTCCTGGATACGAATAGTTTCTGTAGTATGCAGTTTTCCTTGGAAATCACAACCTGATTATAAGTTCCTTTAAATCTAAGAAGTGTGGACTAGCAAATGGGCTTTTCAAAAACGTACTGCCAGTTTACTTAACAGAGCAATATTGTAGTGGGGTGGGATAAACCGCTATACATTTTTGATGTACTTGTTCCTTTTGTTAATCTTTAAATGTTCTGTATTGGCCAGTGGACACCAGTAAGATGGAGTTCATGTGAATAGCACAGATTTTTCTTTATACAGATTTACTAGCATTTCTGTAAACGTAAATGGTTTTGTACTTGGTTGGCTAGAGATTGCAGGTGCCAAGTTGCTGGTGTGCCAGGCGATTTGTGTGGGGACTGATCTGACTATGCCCGCTCATCGTGCGACACCTGCCTCTGAGCGTCTTGCACGCTGCAGGCAGGACCTGGTGTTACCAGCGAGGCCATGTGGCGTGGCCTGCCAGGGAAACGGAACAGAATGTTTTCTCATCTGTGTTTGACTGTGGCAGTATCCTTTAAAAATGGCTCTAATAAATATTTATTTTTTCTTTTTAATTTGTTCCATTTTTACAATGAGCATATTGAGATGTACTTTTCATATTAACCAACATAATGTTGAGACATAACCCGTGTCTAGTTCACAAAATGCTGCTAATTATAGGTGAAAGGAATTTTCATAGAGGATTATTTTTACTGTGTGATTTGTTTGAGCTATTCTCTTAACAAGAACAATTTTAAGAATTAATTCCTGTCTTTGTTGCACAGTTAAGCAGAACCCAAATTTATGATTTGCCACAGGCTGGAATGTAATGTACTTTTCAATGAAAAATGTGTTCTTTGAGATTGTGAAGTTGATGTTATTGTGTTCTTTAATTGTACATACAAATTGCCTGTAGTAATCAAACATTTGGGAGTACAGCATTTATAGATTTACATTTTTTATACTAGAAAGGGCACGCTTTGAGACACTTAGTCATATAGGGTTGGAATAGAAGTCAGTTAATAATGGCACTCTCCTCCAGTGGATGGGTACCCATAGAGACTGTTTTGACCATTGTAAGGGCCCTTCATAGGGCACATATCACATTTTGTCGAAAAGAAGGGCACGTATTAAGCAATTTAATCACATGTTCTTGCAGTGACTACATGTACACCATGATACTATTCCATATGAAGGGGGCACCCTAGACGGCAGTCAGTTTTTTTTTTTTTTTTTTTTTTTTTTTTACATGTGAAGGGCTGCCAACCACCAATGATCTGCAGCGTCACAAAGATTGATCAACAGTTTAAAAATTTGGAAAATAAGCATACTAGTCATACTGTTCATGACTTGAAAAGTATCTCAACAAAATTTACATTTCAACTTAGCCATAATCGTCCCAGTTCTGGAAAACAGTTCGGTTTCAGTAATAATTCATGTTATGAAAGTAAAAGTACTCGGCAGGCCAAAAAATGTGACTGGATTACAGATCCGAACAAAGCGTAATACATCGCTCAGCTGATCAACCAGTGTCACCGCCACAATTGCCTTCCAAGTACAACAGTCCTAAGTTACGTCCGTTTTATTCAGTGGCTGGTTACTGCAGTCGATGCCCATACGCATCAGTATATAACTACATCGACGTAACAACACAATTTCACACCATTATCTGAAAGTCTCACCGAACTACAATTTTAAAGTACCACAAACCTTCGCGTCATTCGGGACTGTCCATTAAAAATAGCCAACCAATGAGATGTACATCGTTAAGCAGGCAAGTAGCTGCAGTATTTTTGTTAGCATCCAATTGGTCGAGGTTCTGCAATTCATCCCATGACATGATTTGTAGTTGCCAGGTGAAAAAAACAACCATTTTCTGATTGGTTGATTATTATACCATGCCGCAATATTGATGTCAGCAAGCGGAAGGAGTTCTAGCTCAATTTGAATGGCAAACAGCCAGTGGCTAGCTAACAAACTGTGACAAGAAGGTTGTGGAAGTAACTGACAAAGGGATATACAGAAACGTTTTGTTTTACATACAAGATACTTATTCGGAGGCAGTATGGCAACAGGGGGAGAGTAAGTGTCAATAGTTTTTTTTTTTTTAATAGTAGTTCTTACAGATTCAGCGTCGTCAAATAAATTTTGCTTTAAACTGATGAGAATATTTAACGAAATCCGACGATGTTGCGTTGTCAGTGTCATTGTGCTCACTTGTACACGAAAGTACAGTTAACTTACAGAGAATGGAGCGTTTGTATGGATAAAAGGTTAGCGGTTTTCAGGAAAGCAGTATAAGATCGCTTTATCGTTGTTCGGTGTTGAAACTGGTTATGAAGAAATATCGTCGGATAGTACGAATGTGGTAGTCTTTAATTGTGCGGATTTGATATAGTTATTTTGTAGTAGCTGGTTACACCTCTGAAACACAGAAAATGTTTAGTCATACAGCTAGCTCATGTAAAACCGAAAGCAGAATCAACCAAAACGAGCGCTGGGATGGTAGATGATGGGATGTTGGCCTACCGGCACCGGAGTAAAACCGCGGTTAGCTAATGTTGGCAGATGGACTGAGACCGAGCAAAACGCTATTAGTGCCTTAAATATCATTTACTATTTGTCACAAATGTCATAAATAAAGCTTACTCGGTGTCTGGCTATCCGCACAACACACAATATGAAGGCTCACAGGTATAATGCAGCTGTCTCGTTAGTTTACTGTTGTTACCACGCATCAGCGAAGGCAGCCCGTCGTATTAACTGTATTTAGGATTACTATTAGGATGCCAGATATTTAATTTGCTTAAATGCGCTGGTGAGAAGTTCGTAACTTCTAACGCAGCGCCGATTCGCCCTCTTGTCCTCCTTATTCACTCGGCATCAAATTTAAAAAAATGCCCTTGTAAATCGTAGCGGCTCGTACGGAAGATCATTCGTTTCTTTAAATCGTCACGATTCGCGTGTTTTAATTGTGTGTGGTTGTTGATTATGAGGGTGTGCGATCCATGTTGATGTTACGCTTGCTTTCTTGCTGTGTCACGGGCCTGCAGTTCCCATGTGCGGCCCCCGCTGCCTAATAATGGCTAACACACCACATGCACCAAGTGATCAAAACCCCATAATAAATCTTTTACAGGTTGACAGTTTGAATAAATTACTAGATGTTGTTCAGTATCATGTTTCTAAAAATAAATAAATGAAACAAACACCCCAGGGTAACATATTTTTTAAAAGACCAACGTGGTAATGTTGACAGTCTATGCACTTCTGAAATGCTTTGTTTTTGTTAGCGTTTCTGTGACAGTCCTACATACAGGCGTGCTGTTCCAACAGTGTTTAATGTTTCCTTTTAATACGAGATCTCCATGTCAGCTTTGGGAAACTGGTAGTTGATGGCTTGTTGGCGTGGTAGTGTACTTAAGCAGAGAAACGTAATGTATCTTTCCCCCCATTACTCCGTTACATCTAGTCTATCCGAATGACCCGAGTGCAGCCAAATTAGTGGTAACTTCGTTTCCTGTACCTAACCGTTTTATGATTCTGTCAAGTGCCCAGGATACTTACGTGCTTCTAAAGTGAAACGGAAAGTGCTTCATGAAGTACTACCGTCGATTGTTTAATGTGCATTTTGACCCTCAATTACGTGGACACAACATCCAGAATATGTTGTGAAGAGGATTGTTATCTCTGGCCAAGAGATAATCTTGACTCTTGACTTGTTGAGTGCAGTCTTGGGCAGACGGCATTTAGAAATTGTGTGTGTCATGTTTATAGATTTTTTTTTTTTTATTACAGCACCTAAGGCCTAATCTTTAAAATTCCCCAAAATTCACCTCTGCAACAGTAGTAGTATTGGTAGAGGGCACTGGTGAAAACAGTGTGTAGCTATCGATAACATACCATACTGTATTTAGGCATACATATTTTCATGTTAAATTTTTACATGTATGTATAATGGTGCTTTTTAGATTGTGAGTGTGTGTGTGTGTGTGTGTGCAAAAATCAAACTGTACATGTCAGTGTTACTATGTGGCTCTTTAGCTACACCTGCAATTATCCCCCCCTCAAAAAAAAAAAAAAAAAAACAAAAATGACACAGTGAACAGTTTTTATTAAAATATTTATAATTTCTCTACAGGTCTAAGAATGATGATCTTTCCACTGCAATTTTAAAGCAGAAGAGCAGACCCAACAGGTTGATTGTGGATGAGTCCATCAATGAGGACAACAGTGTGGTGTCTCTTTCTCAAGTATGCTTTTTCTTCCCTCCTGTCAGTCATTATAGTGTTTGTTTCAGAATTCCTGTGCACGCACAAAAGTGGCCTGCCTTCAGTTTTACGATGGTCAGGCTTTGTTGAGCAGTTTTGTTGTAACTGCAAAATGGACTTCCACTGTTCACCTTTGCTAATATGACACATCATTGTTCATCAATCTCCCTGCTGTATAGATTCCAGGTTACCATCTTTCTGTATGTATTGTGACAGGCTGGTAATGGATACAAGCCTGCATTTAGCAAACATGTGACTTCCCCCTTAACCCCCCTAACTTTTCTGGTGTTGAAATTGTAGTGTTTTTTTTTTTTTTTTTTTTTTTTAATTGGGCAGGCTAAGATGGATGAGCTTCAGCTGTTCAGGGGTGACACTGTACTCCTGAAAGGGAAGAAGAGGAGAGAGACCGTGTGCATCGTGCTGTCTGACGACACCTGCTCCGATGAGAAAGTGCGCATGAACAGGGTTGTTCGCAACAACCTGAGGGTGAGGCTCGGTGATGTCATCAGGTGAGGCTTTGTCGCGCTCTGGGTCAGCCTGTGTAAATTGAGCCAGCTGCACGGATCTGAGTTTGAGCCAAGATCGTGACGGCTGCGGTTACCTTTGCTACAGCATCCAGCCGTGCCCAGATGTGAAGTACGGGAAGCGCATTCACGTTCTACCCATAGATGACACAGTGGAGGGCATTACAGGGAATTTGTTTGAGGTTTATCTGAAGCCATACTTCTTGGAAGCCTACAGGCCCATCAGAAAAGGTAAAGGCAAATAACGCATCTGGGTTTGTGTTTGTTTTGTCACTTTCATTTCACATGTGGAATTACATGAGGCTTAAACATGTACTTGCCAAACAAGAAAAGCTTTTGTCTTGGAATCTGGTGTTCTCCAGTGTAGCAGGCTTACTCACTTCTGCTACACAAGCATACTTTGTCTTTGAGTTAGAAAACATAATGGAGGAAATCCAGCTAAAAGCTCAACAACATGACTCTTTATGTTTTAAAATTTGTTTACCCTCGCCTGTCTATTTTCTGAAGAAAGTCAGCACATGTAAACATTGCTTTTAATTTTGTCATTTTCATAGTGTAGTGGTAGCCTGAAGGTTCTGTGAATTGGTAGTAAAACTCGTGTTTAATAGCAGGCCTCATCTTTTAGATAATCTAAGTGTAATCCCCCCCCATTTGAAACCACTGAAAAATTTCCAATGCTACAGCATATATCTACAACAGCATGCTGTATCTGTTGTACAGAACTGATCATACATATGCAAAAAGCAGACAAGTGGGGGTAGGATTAAGGGGTCTCTTCCAGTAGATCTAGTAAATAAACTATATATATATATATATAATTTTTTTTTTTTTTTTTTTTTATATTGTGTATTTGTGATGTACTTAAGTGTAGTTAGTGTTAAAAGCCATGTGCTTTTGCTTTCTGTGCAGGAGATATTTTCCTGGTCAGAGGGGGGATGCGAGCTGTCGAGTTTAAGGTGGTGGAAACGGATCCCAGCCCATACTGCATAGTAGCTCCTGACACTGTAATCCACTGTGAAGGGGAGCCAATCAAACGCGAGGTAAAGGATTTGAATCTTTAAGTTGGACACTTGGTACTTCCATGTGTGTATTTTTTGGCAGTTTTGTTAAGCTACAGGTCACATTTTCTTGTCATATAATTTTTACGCTATTTTTTTTTTTTTTTTTTTTTAGATATCAAGCTAAATTTTTTAATATTATGGATATCCCTGTCAAATCTGTCAGTGCTTCGACAAGCAAACCCACTTTTTACGTAGTTGGCTGTCTGCATTAGGGAGTTTGGTAGAACTTGACTACTTGCGACCATTGGTTATGGTAAATAGAAGCATGTTTTTGGCATGGCTTTAGAAAGGTGCCACTGAAGAGGTAACTGTATTTAATTCAGGTGTCTCCATACGGCTTGCGGTTTGCCTGTATGTTGACGCCTGGTGGGTCAATGGGTCGAACATCATGCTGAGATACAGAAGTCTCCTGGTTAGAATGTCAGCCCAGCCAGGTGTGTCCTTGAGCAAAGACACTCAAATGCTAGCTCCGTGGATGCCACGTGTAGCTGCCCACTGCTCCTGCCAAGGGGATTGGTTAAACTAATATCATTGTAACATGCCTGTGAAATGTTGCTTTGGATAAAAGCATCTGCTAAATGAATAAATGTATGCAGGATGAGGAAGAGTCCCTCAATGAGGTTGGCTATGATGACATTGGAGGAGTGAGGAAACAGCTGGCCCAAATTAAAGAGATGGTGGAGCTGCCCCTGAGGCACCCAGCCCTCTTCAAAGCCATTGGCGTGAAGGTGAGCCACTCTTTTATTTGACGACGGCATGCTGTATGTGTACTGTACAGTATGGTTAAAGATTCCCATTGTGGGTGTCGTTGTATACCCTTGGTCTCGGAGTACTTGACTTTGGGTGCATTCTTGTTTGGTTGGATCAGGAAGTGACCAGCTATACACACATCATGTAAATAGTGTGCTGTAGTTATTTTTTCCCCCCATCATTGGTTAATGCAGTTGTTTAAATTAGTTGGCAATTTGCTCAAACAATAAGATGGCTTTTGATACCTGTTTTAATGCCTTTTGATTTTGCTTAGTAGTCTTGTTGTACATTCTAGCTTTTCTCCTAATTGTGCTTCTAGTTTTAGGCTTGGAAAAACTTGGTTTTCTTTCTCTTTTATTGGTCGGGTAGAACAAACTGTTTTTTTTTTTTTCTTTTTTTCATACATCGCTAAAATTATTAGCTAAGTTTTCAGAATTGTAGTGTGTATTTAGTGATGCTCTGTTAATATGCTTGGTTAAATGGGAGAGGGTCACACTGAGACTTTAGGGGTCAATACTAATTTAGGGGCTAATACTAATTAGGCTTTTTTTTTTTTTTTTAGCCTCCACGTGGCATCCTGCTGTATGGACCTCCTGGTACTGGAAAGACACTCATTGCACGGGCTGTTGCTAATGAAACTGGAGCTTTTTTCTTCCTCATCAATGGTAAGTGCTTCTCTAAATGTAATGCATTGTACTACAGTGGAACTATTGGCGTTCATTCTTAGCTGGGGCTTAAGTTTTTAAATATTTAAGGACATTAATGTTAACTTCCCATTATCTTCAACCCCCCCCCCCTTTCTGTTTAACTGGCATATGATCAGGCCCTGAAATTATGAGCAAGCTAGCTGGAGAATCTGAGAGCAACCTGAGGAAGGCCTTTGAAGAGGCTGAGAAGAACGCCCCTGCCATCATTTTCATCGACGAGCTTGATGCCATTGCACCGAAAAGGGAAAAGGTAAGCAGAAATCCTGCTTTGTCCGCTTCGGTGAACTTTGCCAAAGTTTTCATGGAGTTAACCTTTACAGCTTTCACACTTCTTGAATTCTTTTTTTAAATAAAATCCCGGTGGGGGTGGGTTTAATTTTTTAAACAGACTCATGGAGAAGTGGAGAGGCGCATTGTCTCGCAGCTGCTGACCCTTATGGATGGGCTGAAGCAGAGGGCACATGTCATCGTCATGGCTGCCACAAACAGACCAAACAGCATTGATCCTGCACTCAGGCGATTTGGTAAAATACATGAATATATTATCACATTGTAATGCTGTTGCTTATACCTACTTCAAGAATGGATTTGTTCAAATCGGTATTTGGTGAAAGTCAGTTATATATTTGATTCATTACTAAATCGATGTGTAATGTGTCAAGAATATAAAAAAAAAAAAAAAAAAAAAGTATTCCACTCATTTTTCTATATGGTTATTCTGATGGACATTTCCCATGTGGGCAGATTTAACACATCCTGTTGTTTGGTTGGTGAATCTTGTTTAAACGTGATCTTTTTGTGTTAAGGTCGCTTTGACAGGGAGGTGGACATTGGTATTCCTGATGCAACTGGTCGTCTCGAGATCCTTCAGATCCACACCAAGAACATGAAACTGGCAGATGATGTTGATCTTGAGCAGGTAGGTAAATCCTCAGGAGCTCCAGGACGGTGTGTAGAATAGCAAAGCAGACTACCTGCTGATCAAACTAAGTATTTTGTTTTCACATGTAAATGGGTGTCTCTTTTTTGGTGTTGGCTGCATCGTTATTTGAGTTCAAGTTCCTTACAGTTTCAGGGAACTGAATGTATAATTTGCATTTATATTTAAAACTGACTTCATAAAAGGACCGATTCATTGACATGAAACATCCTGTAATGGCCAGACTCTGCCAAAGCAGCAATAATGCACATTTTTTGGCATTTATAAAGACTAACGTGGAAACGGTCAAACTTAGTACCACTTTGTGTGATGGAATCTGGCAAGCGTATATGGAAATTACCACTCTCTCTGTATTTCCTTAAGATTTCGTGACTTAAATGTCACAATTCATGTGCTGTTCCAGGTTGCTAACGAGACCCACGGTCACGTGGGAGCAGATCTGGCTGCTCTGTGTTCAGAAGCTGCTCTGCAGGCAATCAGGAAGAAGATGGATCTCATCGACCTGGAGGATGAAACTATTGATGCAGAAGTGATGAATTCTCTTGCTGTTACCATGGATGACTTCAGGGTGAGAACACAGACTTAATGTGCTTCGACAGCTTTGCTAAGGACCTCCTCCAAGAACGTTCTTGTGCTATATTTGCAAAGGTGATCATGTTATGAATTGGCCAGCAGCGTCCTGGAGGGGGTGAAATTATTTCATGTTTTAATCAGTTTTTAATGCACGCTCAGATAGGGACATTTACATATAACTGCACTGAACTTGTACAGAGGTACAGGTTGACTGATATATAATTTTTTTTAAATAACATTTACAACACTGGTTACTTTTCCTGTTGCCTGGTTTCCAAGTATACACTGTTCCACATTTCACGTTATGTTACTTGGCTTCTCACACAAGCATATTTGTAAGCTATGCTTTTTTAGTTGACCGTTGTATGTTTTAATTGCTATTTGAACTATATTGTTTGCCCAGTTAGAGTAAAATTAACGTATCATGCATACAGCTGGATCAGCTACTCTTCCATCCAGTCTCAGGCGAGAGAACGTTTGTATGTGGAATAAGAGCTGTCAGTAAATTTTCATAGTGATAAGTAAACTGTGATGTGTGTTAGTGGGCCCTGAGTCAAAGCAACCCCTCAGCCTTGCGAGAGACAGTGGTGGAAGTTCCTAACATTACCTGGGAGGATATTGGTGGTCTGGAGGATGTGAAGAGGGAACTCCAGGAGCTTGTTCAGGCAAGTGTCATCAGCGCCATCCTTTTAATTTGTAATGCATTGTTGTAGGTTTCAGTGGCTGAAACAATAGTTTTTCCCTAACATAGTTTTTATCCCTTTTAGTATCCCGTCGAACATCCAGACAAGTTCTTGAAGTTCGGCATGACGCCCTCTAAAGGGGTTCTGTTCTATGGTCCACCTGGCTGCGGTAAAACACTGCTGGCCAAGGCCATTGCCAACGAGTGTCAGGCTAACTTCATCTCCATCAAAGGGCCGGAGTTGCTCACCATGTGGTTTGGAGAGTCTGAGGCCAATGTCCGCGAGATTTTTGACAAAGTAAGAAGTGGACACTTGATCAAAGGCACAGAATTTAAATGCATGAAATTCTTTGGTGCTGGGTTCACTTGGTTTTGACATTTGACATCATTGGATGTTTTGAGGATGTTCAGAAGCTATTAAACTTGGTGCCAAAATGTATAGCCACTACATCTAATATGATCTGATGTTGTGGAATCAATGTAATGTTCAGATAAACCCTTAAAACCACTATACTTTAATGTCATTTTAGGCAGAAACATTATCCCTGCCCAGTTGTCTCATTATGTACTTTATATTGTTAATGCAGGATTCTATGAAATGTGTAATCATGTTTCCAGGCTCGCCAAGCCGCACCATGTGTCCTGTTCTTTGATGAACTGGACTCCATTGCCAAGGCCCGTGGTGGAAACATTGGAGATGGTGGAGGTGCAGCCGACAGGGTCATCAACCAGATCCTGACTGAGATGGATGGCATGTCCAGCAAGAAGAATGTCTTCATCATCGGTGCCACCAACAGGCCAGACATCATTGACCCTGCCATCCTGCGTCCCGGTCGCTTGGACCAGCTCATCTACATCCCCCTGCCTGACGAGAAGTCCCGCATTGCCATCCTGAAAGCTAACCTCAGGAAGTCCCCCATATCAAAGGCAAGGCAGCCCTTCATTCTACAGCCAATCCTGATGCTTGATTCAGTCTTTGTTGAGTAGGTTGTGGTGTGTCAAAGTACCACGGGCTCAATTTTAGGTGTGTCTCGTCAAATGCAGGATGTAGACCTGGATTTCCTGGCAAAGATGACCAATGGTTTCTCTGGAGCTGATCTGACTGAGATCTGCCAGAGAGCCTGCAAGTTAGCCATCAGAGAGTCTATCGAAAATGAGATCAGGAGGGAACGCGAAAGGCAAACCAACCCTTCTGCCATGGTGAGACTTGGTTCTTGAAGGCCCTGTCAGTGGATAGAGTCCATGTGAATCAGTCCTGACTTCACCTTTTAGTAACACTACATGTGTATGTTGCTTTCAGGAAGTGGAAGAAGATGACCCTGTTCCAGAGATTCGCAAGGACCACTTTGAAGAAGCCATGCGCTTTGCTCGCCGCTCTGTGAGCGATAACGACATCCGCAAATATGAGATGTTCGCACAGACTTTGCAACAAAGCAGAGGCTTTGGCAGTTTCAGGTAAATGCACTAAACAGTTAGAAGGGGCTTAACTTTAAACCTAAAGTGTTAAAGGATTTACTGTTGCTTAAAGGGAAGGCCACAGTTAAAGTGCATCGGTAGAAATGATAACTTTCTTGTTCAGTCAACACTGGTGTGAACAATGGTGTGCCTTGTGCAATTAAAGTTTCAGTGTCTTGCAGTATGCTTCTTTTAGGGTATGTGGCTCTCAAGTGAACTTTAAGTCCCGAAAATGTGATTTCACTATATTGACATTTGAATGAGTCCACTGTTAATGCAGATTTTAAGCAGTCTTTGTCTCTTTGCCTACTCCCAGATTCCCCTCTAGCAACCAGGGTGGTGCTGGTCAAAGCCAAGGCTCAGGAGGAGGCAGTGGTGGCAATGTGTTCAGTGAAGACAATGACGATGACCTCTATGGTTAATTGCAACCACTTGGTGGACCAAAACCATGTCAAACCAGCCCTTGCTGTAACATACTACAAACTCAAACCAATTCCACATTTCTAAGATTTTTTTTTTTTTTTAGTACCAAATCTCTGCCTACAAATATTGGAGAACGCATGTAGCCGTTTTTGCTGTGGTTTATGAGAACTTATTTCAGAACCTGTGTCAATAGGTGAATGAAAAATATGGCAGTTAAGTGTGACTATTCTCTACTTCATATGATAGGACCATACATTTTGGGCCACTTAAAGAACTTTTTTATGACCATAGCATATATTATGTATTACACACTTCAAAATGTTACAATAAAATAAAATCTTAAATTAACTAGTTAGTGCTTGTGGTTCCTTGTGCGATATACATAGCATTTCAGTCCTACCTTTAAGTACTGCAGGTTTAACTTCGTCCATGCAACGGTTTATTTAGCTCTATAGCTGGCGTTTACAACTATTCCAGGAGCATAAAGCAATATTTTCGTTCTTCAGCAACACAGTAGTTTTTTGTCTCTAAAGACTAAAATGAGATCTGTGTATAAAGCACCTGACTGACATTCTCTTATATCCAATTAAAAGTAATTGATCAAAAAATTTTAATAAAATGTTAAATATTAAGAGACGCACCGCGTCATAACATGAAGTACTTTAGTATGTAACCATGGGAGAGTCAATGCGTTAATCAGCTGCTTGAGTCAAGTTATTTTTAAAATGCAAAAAGACGAAAAAGCTGATTTTTTACATATTTATTTACATAGCATCTTAGCACAATTTGTATAAAACTGCGCGGAGCCCATTTCCCTTTACGGCACATTAGTAAAATAAACTTTAGAGGGGAAACTCGGAAGGAGCCGCACAAAAAAATAGTAATGTCTGTCTATATATAATATATATATATATTATTTAGAACTGCTGCACGCTAACCGTGTTAATGAGAAAACTCAAAGGTAAAAGTAAACTTGCCTATAACATTACCTCGTGAACGCATTTCAAGAGTGGTACAATAAAAAGGGTAGATGTGCTAAGTATCTTGGTACAAGTGAACAATACATTATAGGATTATAGGTGCTACAGTTAAGGAAAAAACTAAACACTTCAGGCTGTGATTAAATATATAACAATATTTTACAGTGAGTTTTAACTTCATTTGTGGAAAATTTTTACCTACGTGCATTGAGATAAAAAAAAAAAAAAAATTAAACCCAGTACTGTTTAGCGGTGACAGTGGGCAAGTGATACATGTGTTTGGGTACGTTGTTTTGGCTCACGTAAGTCGGATCATAATAGTCCCACTCCAGGGCCGAGTTACAAAGGCCGTTCGACAGGCCTTCGCTATCACAAGACAATATTCGGAGGGAAATTCCTGTGGTGAAATTCAACCCAGAGAAAACACATGACGCATTGTCTACCAAAGACGCAATGTTGCGTATTTCGTTTAGAAAACAAATTGTGCATTTAATATCAACTTGCCTGCGCTTGCTCCAAAATCGCTGTCAAACCCCGGTCCTAAGGCAGAAGAGTTGGCCGAAGCGACGAAGCACGAGCTCTCCGCGTGTATGCTGCTCGCACGCTCACGTTCCAGCCCGTTACCTGGGAGATTCGCGCCCATTTCGATCGCCTCATTCAGCAGCTCCATCGTGCTGCTCCGTCGCATGGGCCTCGTGCTCGTCGGACTCTGCGCTTGACAGGTGAGAAAAGCGTCGCGATCGACAGAAAAGAGCGCGCGTGTCCTACAGCGACCCAGTAACGTTCAGCTTACCAATGACGATGGTCCAGTTAGCATGGGAGAGTTCGGCGGCACAACATTCACACGGTCTGTTTCCGAATCGCTGGAGTGTGGTACCACAGAAACGGTTCTCCGCCAGTCTAGAGATCTTCTGGAGTATAACCGTGACCTGCCGGGCAAATCGGCGCGTGTCGTCGAGTTGGTTGTCGACATTGTGGCTAATATGGTGCTTGGTGCTCTCAAAGACTCATACGCTCGTCCCGTAGGTCGGTCAGGCCTCCAGGTCCTACAGCGCTGACCTGCTGCAGCCCTCTCCTTGGATGAAGGGAGAGACGAAGGCCCTGGTTTTGCAAAAATCGGCTCTGAAAGAGACACGTAATCTTTTCCTCCCTGAGGGGTGCGTGTCGGCAGGTCCGAAACAACAGTGGTTTGCCGCGTTGATAAAACGGACCGCAAAAGTGTGCTTTCTGAATCTGTTCGTTGTCTTTTCCTCTTTTTAATCGAAATTAATATTTTATACCCTAAAAATATACAGTTTAGAAGCAGCAGTAAAATTACACAAGACACCAGTAATATAATGAGCACTGTTAAACTTGAAATGGATGAACTCTCTTTGAGAGATGAGGGATTTCTTGACGGATTTACGTAAGACATGGCGTTTAACTAACGATTTAAT
>JABJVR010000095.1:3885981-3916637 GCA_025773905.1 Chitala chitala | reverse complement strand
TGGATGAACTCTCTTTGAGAGATGAGGGATTTCTTGACGGATTTACGTAAGACATGGCGTTTAACTAACGATTTAATGCGATGATTTAATCTTTTATAAAAATATCACTGTTGTAAGCAAAGGTTTGCTTTGCAATATGCTGTTTACGTTGCTTTACTTTAACGCGACCGTGAAATATATCCTTCACGTGATTTCCGTTTGTTCACGGTAATGAACCCTTTCGGTGGTGCGGAACGGAATTATACGGGATGCAAGTTAAGATGTTAATGTACTTTATCAGATATGTTTTATTAAATGAGTCTTAAGTTGCACCCTCATTTTAGTTAACTTCTTTACTCTTAAACAGATCTGCAAATGACTGCACAGCTCATTCGTTGAATTAGCATTCAAGTACAAACAAATGTCATTTAAAATTGTATTTTTTGTTTGGGTGTTTGAGACACATTGAACCTGGATCAGATTATGGTGATGTTACTGAAACTGAATTACCCGTCAATTTTTTTTTTTTTTTTTTTTACGCTTTAAGGAAGAAAAAAATCACCTCTCACGTGTTGATTTAGGCAAGACCATTATAGTGTGTGTGTGTTTGAATGTAATGATATTAACATATTTATCTATTTGGCATGTGTGTCAGATAAACATACTTTTATACAGGTTGATCTGCCTGACTCCTGTCTCTGTCTAGCTCACCATCCTGCATACCATGGTTGGGTATAATTCTTAGGGAAGTGTTTCCAGCAACAGTAAATTTGGTCACAGATGTGTTGTCTTAAGAAGAATTCAGTGTTAATTTGTAAACTGCCTGCACCTTCTCTTCAGAAGGGAGAAGGACCGTGCTGCTCTCCGCAAGGCCATGTGAGAACGAACCAGGCCTTGGATAATGTGATATCATTCAGCTGCCCTGCAGCAAGCTGCTTTCCTTCTGTTTACCTGCCAAAACACCAGTGCTTTTCTCTGTCCTTGCGGCTCTGCTGCCTAGGGACATAGCATGCTTTTGTTTTAAGATGGCATTCTTTATTGATGTGCAATTAAGTGAAATATTACCTCCCTCTCTTCTGACATGCATAGAATGTTCAGATGATACGTGGTGCTGCCAAAACACTGTAGTGTTTATGTTCATTTGATGTTTGGCGGTTTTCCGGTTATTCTCGTGCTGCGTTGCATGTGACACACTTATGAAAGTGTCTCTCTGTAGTGGCCAGTTTTGAATTTGAGCTTTTCCCTTATGTGGTCAGGAAAGTTGTCCTACTTATCCTTTGAAACAGGTTATGGTGCTTGATGGACGTTTCTGCTTCGAGCAGTTCTGAGGGTTGGACTGGCTTGCTCTGGGGTTTGGTTGACAAAGGCTGGGGAGAACAGCTGCGTTTACATGCACTCATCTTTTCACTCCTTATGAGGTGGAGTTTATTTTAGGCAGCACTTGAAGCAAAAAAAAAAAAGTTTATTCTGGAAAGGTTAAAAAAAGGGCAAAGCATTCACTGTTTGTTGCAATCCCTTGCACAGAATTTGTGCAGAAGAGCTTAAGCCTTTTGTGCAAATCTGCTATAGTAGATACTAGTATTCTGCCACAGAAAGGAAGTGCTTCATGTTTCATTTGTAAATATCATGGTTTAGGTTGGTACATTGGGTCAAGCCAGAGATGTAACATTTTGTGATGACTTATCTAAAGTCTGTTATGCTTATGTAATTATTTGAATGGTTAGTTTAACATCTTTTGATTAATATTTCCAGACAGGTGAATTGTCAATTCCTCATTGACCTTCCTTTGCTAAAATCAGTAATCATTATTAAGAACATTAATTCATAAAGGCACTTTATTCATTGCTGTAACGTACTGTAATAGGATTCACGTAATCTAACTGATTTATGTTCTACAGGGGAAAGAACTGTTTTAGTATGGGTGTTGTATAACTTAATTTTATCTGCTTTAATTAGTTTTATATGCATGCAGAGGATTTGTAATGCATCTGTGCTGTCACAAGATGGCAGCAATCTGTCAGGTTTGTTTTTGCGGTTCTCGGACTAGTAAAGGTGATATGTCTTCATATATTTTTGGCAGATTTTGTGCTTGCGCTTGAATTTTGGTTTTTAGGAAACCGAGTTAGAGATGTTCTGGTTGATGTTGATTCTACCACGTGAAAATCAACGACGTTTTGATCACGTCATTGTGGTGTATTAAGGGGATACATATTCCCCAGAAGATTCTCATAAAATCTGAATGTGTTAAAAGATTAGCATCTAATATTTTAAATTAGCTTGTTGTGATTGTATATTATCCTAAGGTGTCTCACCAAAATAAGCTCCTTTATCAATAACATTTTGAGACATTTCCAAGAGAGAACTTGTGTACCATTGACTGACCATTGTTATAATTCTCCTTTTTGCAAAAGACCAAAAATTGTACCATGGGTCCCAGTTTGTATGAAAGAGTAAACACTATGCAAACACTTTACATTTTCCTCAAGTCCATTTGTTGTTTTGCTGTTCTTATGATGGGTAAAGGAACGTGAAAGGAGATCTGTGTGGAGTGTGCAGGTATTTAAATTCAGTTTGTACCCTCATATTGGGCAGTTGTCTACATTATCTTCAGGACAAATCTGGCAGATGAACATCAAAACCGTTGTGCAGATATCAATTTTAGAACCAATATTGTGTTGACAAATGATGTACTTGGCATTTACTGTAGCCTCATGTTGTGAGGGGATCAATTTATTGACAAGTGACAAGTAACAGGACCTTCTTTTGTTGTGACAGTTCACAGATTAAGGGGGGGTTGCAAATCAGACATCTCTAACTGCAGTTGTACATTTAAAACGTTATAGACAGAGGTATGTTCTGTAGCTGCTTAATTGTTAATTGCAAGGCCTATATAGGAGCAATTCATGTTTTAAACCCAAGCCGCAGTTCTTAATACATAATGGAAGACAGGCACCTAAGAAGCAGCGTGTAAATACAGAGGTGAGACTTTGCAGTTTAGTTGCCTCCTGTATGCTGTTGCTGTTGGTTTCTAAGTAGCCCGTTGGAAAAACATCAGCAGTACAATAACACATGGACATTCATTTTATATTTAGCAGTTGTTTGGCCTTAATCCCAAACTCTTAATTCCACAATGATTAAATAGCCTTGTAAGGACTTTCATACACACCAGGCTGTTTTTGATGTTTTATTGATGGGTGCTTTGTTAATGTTGGTCACCTGCATAGAATAGTTTATCCTGATTGGCCCCTAAAAGCTTATTGTATGAACACTGGGGAAGAATAAACTCACTTTTTTTCCACTATGTATATTTTTCTAAAATAAAAGGGTAATGTCTATTAGGATGACTCATCGCTCTGAATACCTTTAGATAAATGTTACTTTAGATTGCATGAATGCAAACAGGTAGAAACTTTTACTCTATTTTGATAATTTATCATTAGTGCAGTGCAACTTTTCTCTCCAAAAAGTAAAACAAATGACACAAGACAGGTTTCATGTTTTTAATACTTACAAACTATAAACCTTCACTGCTGTATTTCATGTTACAAAGCATATGAAAATCAAAGCATTCATTGGCTGCATTTACACATGGGCCTTAAGAAAGTTTTAAGTGCATTTTAAAATTGAAAATACTAAAACAAATGTATAAAAGCACTGATTGGCGGTTGCCGTAAACACCCAGTAGAATATACCAGTACAATGTATACAGTCAAGGTTTAAGATCGTAGAATGTATAGCTTATTTCCAAACATTTTAAACTGTACATGCTGTTGAACATATCAAACTGTGCTTTTGTACAATTTGCTGCTTTATAAAACCCCTTAATTGACACCTTTAACAAATATTTCAACAAAACTTTGATACATCCTTTGCAAAAAAAAAAAAATGTACAAGCAAAATATACGAAGATAACTAGCCAAGTTTATTTTATTTATATATCTATATATATATATATACACACACACATCTTAAAACCAGTTGCGTGAGAAACATACTGAATGAATTGCCGTTCAACACACTGTCAAGAACTGACGACTGGGAGGACAAATTCTGAGGAACGGGCAACCTTTCAAACCCAGCGGCTCTATTGTGCCACAGAAATGCGGTTTCTGTTGAAGCCTGGTGGCAGTACCTGAAGTTGCAATTAAGTGAGCAACACTACTTCCCTTTCAGTGTGCATTTCATGTTCACTTTGAGAGCATGTGACCTTGGGTGAATCAGGGGAGCAAAAGTAATATGCTGCATTAATACCATTCTCCAAAAGCATCACTAGTAACCAAATGTACTACAGTTAATGTGGAGCAGGATGCTGGTTTTCTGGGGGGAGGGGTGCTATTTAAGCAGTTACCAGGCTAATGTTAGATGTTCCTGTAATGACTGATGAAATAAACAATTGTACGAAACTGTTTTAAAAGTAAATAATTACAACTCTTTCAAAGAGAAAAACATTCAGTCATATGTCCTCAAGTCTCCTAAAGAGAATCCCCTCAAACATTTAGAAGTTGTTGGACACTGATTCCATTACCTGTAGATCTTATAAGCATTTTTACTGATCAGGTAGTTTGTGTTGTATGCGTCAGCCTCTCAGGCTTGATGAGGTCATGGAAATTAACTCTCCAGTCTACGACTGTACAGTGTAAGAATACATACAGTTGGAGCTCTATAGCTAGGGCACACTGACGTTGTGGATCTCTCAGACCATTGGATCGAATGCTCTCTAAAAAAATTGACGAATATGCTTGTTAAAAAGCATACTTGAGTTGCCTATTGTAGGCCTATAGATGGCTGCTGGTTTGAGCCAGGTTAAGGCACTCAGGATTTCTCTGTGATTTTTAACCTGGTATAAAAAACCAAGGGAAGTATAAGGCAGTTTAGAACAACACTGGTGAGTCATTCTGTAACACACCATAATCACAGGGAAAATAAAGCACCTTTTAATCTTAGGCCGTTCCTTCATAAATTCAGGTCTCTTTAATCAACCAGGTAATATCAACCAGCTGGGGAAAACTGAAAACTTTGTGTAGCATTTCACTATAATTGACCAAAAACTCCCAAGATTATTAAATTTAATGAAACATTCATTTAAATAGCTGAGCATGTGTTCACTTCAATTATTTGTCTGCTTAAAACAAAGCCAAGGACATGTTCAGCTTGTTGGTTTCCTTTGTTGTTCTCCACCTCTCAGTTCCCTATCCCATAAAACATTAAAATATTAACATGAAAACAGAGGCACAAACATGGGTTAATAAAAACATGTTGGGTGAAAAGTCAGTGCGATAGTTCAGAACCTTCTCATCCAGCCAAAAAGACCAACATGGATCCATTTCCAAGCTTCAAAAATACAAAAAAAACGATGCAACTAACTATATTGTGGCACTTTTTCAGTTGTTCTTTAAATGTTAATGTCTGTGAAATGATGATAAAGGTGGCTGAATAATTTAAAAACAAACCAAAAATAAACCCTGGCAAGTTCAATTTTTTTGCTCCCCCCCGAGTCTGACTGTAGCTCTAAGAAGGCAGGTGTTGTTTGATGATTTCCCTTGACTGTGGGGGTATCCGGTCTGGGAACCGCACATGGAACTCCACTATTAAGTCTCCACGCTGTGATGGGTTTTTGGGATATGGAAGGCCCTCTCCTCTCAGTCTCTTGACTGTTCCAGGCCTGACAACGTCACTGCACGGAAGAGGAATCACTCGATTGTCGATGGTGGGAATGTTCACTGCACAACCACACAGAGCCTGAAAGACACAAAGGAAACCAAATTTGTCAGCTGTGCAAGCTTTTTCTGAGTGACCGATGATGCCGAATGACAGCAAATACATTTACGTTATCCCCGGAAGACGTACGTGAAAAGGCTGGCAATGCAGGACCGAATGTGCCAGTACAGCTATGTTTGAACATGAGTGGGAGTGTGAGCGTGAAGCAGCCTTTGCCTGGATGTCTTAGCGGGGGAGGGAGTCACTGTGGCGTGTGTGGGTGAGAGGGATAGGAGTGAGCTAAATTTAGAGACCACTCTCATTTCAAAGGGCTGCTGAGGTAATTGAAGAATCAGCTGATGGCGTGAATTATTTGGGGGTTTGTCAAGCAGCCTCAGTCTGAACAAGGGCAGGCAGGGATAGTGTGGGTGGACAGAGTTACAGAGAAAGGAGGGGAAAAGGAACAGAGCACAATATGTTCCAGCAGAAAGACACACAGAACACAAGCAGACCTTAGACACACATGAGCACCACAGTCCAGTAGCTTACCACTGAAAATGAAAAGTCATGACACAAACAGTATTGCAGTTTAGGTCAACTATCAGTGATTGTTCTTGTAGATTTCTTTATATGTTGATGACATTGTAATTTTTTTAATCAGTTGTGTGCCCCCCCTCCAAATACATCTGGAAGGTCAGTATAAATATTGGCAGTACATCTATGTCACAGCTGCCACCAAAGGCAAAGAGCATTCAGTAGCACCAATGGAAACAAGTTTACAGCACACAGCAACTCGACTGCAAGGCTCTGAACATGAAATGGTTATGAAAAAAGTATGAAAAGGAACCGGACCAGTTAAGATTGTAATCACGGCATCTCATGACTTGATAATTTACAAGGACATTGGCATCATTTTTTTTTAAAGAACACCAGCAGGAGACCTAGTGCAATGGCACACAGTTAGTGAATGTGGGCCAGATTTTAATTAAAATGCCATCCGTGAGCCCACATGCTTCATTACTGGGTGTGTAGAGGCTCGAGCAGAGCCAAAGCTCCTAGCTGGGGTGCAATATGAGGGTTTGATAGAAGAAATTATCTGTAATACAGTAGGAGGCTGTAATTTGCAACAGCCATTACATGTAGATTTGGGGTTTGGAAGTGGAGAAGTTGTCACAGGAGATCTTCACTGCTGGTGCAAGAAACTGTCATGCGTTGATTTGTAGACTTAATTTAGTCAAACTGTTTTTGCTCTCCAAAGAGCTTGTTCACTGTGAATGATGCTAAGATGTTCAAAATATGGAGTCCGTGGCTCAGACTGTTTTAAAGTATATACCTCCGCCTGGTGGTTTACTGGGTAATGCATCAGGCTGAAATGCAGAAGTCTCCCAGCTCAAATCCTAGCCTAGCTGCCAGGTACCTCCTTGAGCAAGACACCCAGCACCAGCTTCCCGGGCACCACATATGGCTGCCCACTGCTCTCTCCAGGAAGATGGGTCAAATGCAGAGAATAAATTTCATTGTGACATGTATGTCTAACATATATGTATAAGCAATGACAATAAAAGCTGTTATATATTTATATTATAGATCACTGGCTCAGTAAGAAAAACTGTTCCTGTGGTTGTACTAGATGGTGAGGGAATTACTTCCCCCCCCCTTCTAAAATTATGAAAAACCTGGTCTTGTTAGCAAGGTGTTAAATATTGACAAACTGTTCAAAAGCAGTCAGCATCCCAAAGTATCATTACTGACTCTATTGGCATCATGCCCATTTTCAATGTCCAAAAAATGCACCCAAGGTCAGCAAACTCATGCTATTCTGAAAGCTATATTAAGCCTTATGTCAAAGTTATAGTGGGATACACGCGCATATACTCATGTCTCTGCACTTTTACAGTGAGCTCGTGTCATTATTAACGCGACTTCACTTTGGTGTCAAATTTCAGTGAAGTTTGGGAAACTGAGCAGAACAGTGTTCCGTCTGTAGGGTAGCAGCACTAGTGTAATAAAACGTTACGTGCCAGAACCTTCTCTTGGTTCAAACTGATGTGGAAAACCGCTCCAATGCCCTCGTCCAAAATCCAGAGTTTTGTGTGACTACAGTGGTGTTATAAGGACTGCTCTGCTTGTGGCTCATACATATCTCTGAGCCAGTGAAGAGGCATGCTGTATCCGGCCCCTGTGGTGTGTTGTCTCTCACCCTGCTACACAGCCTTAACGCTGTATTCTGAACAGTCTCTCAACATCAGAACATGGGGTGTGTGGGAGAGATTTTCGTTGGAGGGGGCAGGATGATCTTCCTGGCCCCGTTGAGCTCCCTCATGTCTGCTCAGAAGCGAAGTCTGTATTAAGGCTGGTCTGTCATGTGCTCCCTCCCTCAGCGCCACCGCCTGACTCCATAAAAGCGCAAATCCACTCTAACCTTTATGAGGTTCAGATGTAATTAGGCAGCCATGAAGGTGCAGCATTGTTGCACAACTCATAGGGAGACTATTGGGTTGTGGATAGTTGCCTGGTTTAGTCTGTACTGCCACACTCTGTGGTCTGTGACCCATGTTAATTACATGGCAAAAGAAAGCTATATGCTCCACTCGTAGCTGGACAGACAGTATCAACAGACACACTAATGCTGGATGCCAAACCTGGGGATGCTTCTCCTTTTCTACTTGTACATGACGCTTTGACAAAACCTCAGACGGTGCCATGCTAAACTGCTGGAGCACAACTAATAACACTAAGCTTTTATTCATGTCAAATGCAAATGTAAGAATGTCACTGCAAATTCTGCTGTAGAGTAGGTGATATTAATCTTTTGGTCTAAACCATCTGTATTCGTGTTCCTGTGGTCGTGACAGATCTGAATCCTCTGGCCATAAAAAGCCACAGCTGTCATTTAGAAGCATCTTTTTAGCTGTTGTTCAGCAGTCGTGATCACTGCTTTGCTGTACTGCTTGGTATAACCGTTTTGGGTTGAGGCTTCTATGCACATGACATCAGGGTATGAAATTCCTTCCTGCTCTCACACCCAAGGGAGAGTGCAAAGTCCTACTTCTGCCAAAAGTGTTCATGCTGGTTTGTAGGTCATGCAGCAATGCAAGTGGAATACTCTCAGCAGATTTGACTAACAGATCCTCAGTCATGGACCATGACTACTGTTAGCTGATAATGACAACTCGTACAATGAAGCACAGAAAACAGCAAGGTGTAAATAACGTCCCTGTGGCAGAGAACCGCTTACAGATGATGTTATTTAGGCTTGATTTCTACTTAGAGCCTTTAACAAGGAGCTTAACATCATGGCATTTCCACTTTTTACAAATAATTGAAAATCCCATGCATATAATTTTGTAAAGACACCAAAGGTGTGTAGTGGTCAGATGCAACTAATTTTGTGGCTGCCCAACTTCACACTTCCATGGCAGATGCATCATATGTCTTGGCCAGATTCCAAAGATGGTCATCTCATCCTGCCACACTCTTTAAATTAATTTACACTTCATGAGGCCTGTTTTTTGTCATTTAAAGTGGCTGTCAGGCATGGACTTCGTAACTAGATAAGTTGCCATGCTCACGTTAAACTGCCCATTTGTCCTTGGATAAACTTCTCGTGTACGCATGTGAGTTGAGCACCAGGGAGATAAAGTAAGAGTTAATTAATGCAATTTCAATAATGTTTTCAATAACGAACAGAATATGGAATGTTGGATCTTATCACTGTTGATTAATGGAGCGTGGTCATAATAAGGACAGCCTGGCCCTGTATCAGCAGTAAAGTAAATCCGATGGCAGTTTGCCAAAGTTTAAATTGCTATAATTGACTTTCGTGGCATTTGTTGGAGTGGGTCAGCATTGAGTCACCCCTATCACAAAGGGACTCTGAGGAGTTTGCTCTTCTGACCAGTACCTTTGTACCACAGGAGGCTCTTAATTAGTTTGGATTGGATTGTTGGACTGTTAGTTATGGTGATTGTAGGGCATGTGGAATTACAGCTATTTAGAGACCCAAGTTCTTTAGAAAAGGAGGAATGACTGTATTTTCCTCTAAATTAAATGTTGGGATTTGCATTAGTCCTTGTTTCTTTTGGATACATCCTGAAACAAAGTGGGTAATGATTCACTCCTTTTATCCCATACCAATATCTTTGAGCATACATACCTCTTTAAGACTTATGCTGGCAGTGTAGACTATGTTGGAGCCATCTCTTTTAAAGTGGGGGTGTCCCTTGTCTTTGAGGACAAAAGCGATGTCTGCGGGAATATTCTCTGGTGTTTCGTCGCCCTCCTTGGGAAAGGTGATCTTGGTTCCTTCCTTCCAGCCCCTCTTGATGACGATGTTGAGGATTTTGTCCTCAGTGCGGAAAGTCCTCCCATCGGGGTTGAGGCGTCGCCGGGTGATCTTCATCCGCTTCGTGCACCCATGGAAGACTTCCTCCAGGGAGACCCGGAGCTCATGCACCACCGGTGGGTCCTGCACCTTGCGCCGGCTGTGGAGGGGCTCTGGGTGATGTCTCCGGCCACCATGGTGGAAGCCATTGACGCCGTTGAAGCCGAAGCGGCTGAAGGCGTTGAAGGGGTCGTCATCCCCATCCAGCTCAATGTCCATGTCATGGTCTCCAAAGCCGTTGTTGCAGCTCCTTGTGCGGCCCGGGCCAAAGAAAATGTCAAAAGGGTTGGAGCCGCCAAAGAAGGAAGCAAAGGTGGCATGAGGGTCGCCATGGAAGGTATAATGATAGGTGTTCCCCTGTCCTCCAGTCGATCCACCACCTCCAGCCTTCAAACCTGCAATACCAGAGAATAGATGTTTATAGTTATGTGCACACGGGCATGTCCATCTGTGTGGTATCATAAGTGGGTTGCACTGTGCAGATGAAAAGAGAGAAAAAAAAGAAACGTCTACCCTTTTCCTGATAAGACGAGGTCATCAAGGCAATTAACGGTGCACATTTTTATCTTTAATGTACTGAAGTATCACTCCTTAGAGGTTTGTGCCACATTAAAAGTTGTAGAACTGATGTCAAATATACTGTCCACACAGTTACACTGTGATGGGTAAAAGTTATCCATACACTATGACTACAGATGATTTGTTTGTCTTCTGGGTGTGAAATTTCATGTATAATAATAGATGTTGTGAACTGGAATTAGAGCTCCATATAACATCTAAACAGCCATTACCTACAAGACCAAGATCTTTTCAAGTGTCTGACTTAAGAGGAAGTGGTCTGCCTCCGATAGAAACAGTAGTATTGAGAGGAGTCATGTCAACCTGTTATTCTTATGACATCAGGGACTACACAAAAACATTTCTGATTCTTGCAGAAAAATGAATCATTTTGATTGTACAATTCAGTCTGCCATAAAAATATTATTACAAAACTTTAGTGTTGTGAAAAGTATTTCATTTTACAGACCATGCCGACAGTGTTAAATTCTCCACAGGGGCAAATGTCAGCTGACTGTAGTTGCCTGTCTGACTGGTGTCTGACTGCCTTGACTTCCTTGATTATTAATATTTTGCTGCTTTTAGTTTCTGAAATAATTATATAAATTGTGTTGGAAACTGTGCCAAAATCTTTTGCACTTTGTTCAATAGCTGTTGCAATTACAAAGTTTGCTCTGTGTTGCTCACGAGGTTCCCTTGAAAACTGTTGAGTAGTACACTATTTTAAACCTGATTATCCAATACTGTAAATTCACACTTTGGCCGAGCTCAGAAGGGCTGGGCTCCCACAAATACAGCCCACTCCACTGCTATTATTATCCCACGGATGAATTTAGCAGTGTCGGCTGTCAGCGTCTGAATAGACCAAGAGTGTCTGCTTGTGTTTGGGCCACTGAGGTCTTGCCTCAGCTGAACCGGTGACATGCTGCCTCCCCTGTTCTGCACTCACCAACTCACAGAGTGCTTTGTTTGAGCAGAACAAAACAGATCCAGTAAGTGTTAAAGGTAATTTTTTTTTGTTGTTGAAGTGTCTGTATGGATCTTTTGGCTCTGGCCAATTCGCATGGTCAGCTCTGTTTGCCAGTAGCACGGCAGCACATGAATCCTAGGCAGCGCTATTCTTGGCACCTCAGGTCTTTTGTGCTGCAGAAATAACAGTGGGAAGGTGAGGCAGAGCAGCCCGCTGAGCCACTTCAGTGCAGCACGGCCACACAGCGACACTTGCAATCGTATTCTGACTAAAGATGGTCAGATTGTCCTGGCATGTGGCACAGCACCAAGAGTGCGCCAACACTGAGACAGTGAATCACAAAGTGCGAGTTAACACTGAAATCACTAGTTCAGCCTTACTTCTGCTCATTTGTCAACACACAGTCATCTTACGTTTCTATTTTGAGCGAACGTGGTAAATCTTTGCTTTCTGACTCTTCTAAAAGTTCTGGTTCAGAAAAACGTTTTCCTGTTACTTTTACTGAGTTCCTTTACACCTAATCCACATGTACTGCTTTTTTAAAATATTCTTTCGGTTGTATGAAATTTGACATTTACAGCGTGTCCTGATTTCACCTCCACTCAATTGATACTGTTGCAGAACTCGTTAAGTGCTTACCTTCCTCTCCATACTGGTCATAGATTGTCCTCTTCTTTGGGTCGCTCAGCACCTCGTAGGCCTCTGCAATCTCTTTGAACTTCTCCTCAGCGTCAGCGTCCTTGTTTTTGTCCGGGTGGAACTTGAGGGCCATTTTTCTGTACGCCTTTTTGATCTCATCCTCATTGGCGCCAGACTGGATGCCCAGGATTTTGTAGTAGTCCTTCCCCATGGCTTTGATGGACAGGCAGTGCACTTCTGGGACCACCTTTGCTTCCTGACAAAGAAGCCCATGACATGTTGGCTTGTCAAAATGTTTATAACCACTTGAAGGGGATGCGTTTAAATGGGACCCAAAATATTGCACAACTAGTTTCAATATGAGTATGAGTGAACACAAGGATTGAATGGAGTAGTCACATGGGGATGTGTAGGATGTAGCAGGATTGCGACTGGACACAGTCCCAGATCCCAAAACATTAACAAAATACAAGTATGAACAATGGAAATGATGACAGGTATGCATTTGTCTGGGTTACAGTAAAATAATTTTACAGTGAAGTGTGCGCTGTCACCGCACATAATTTCTTTTAAAGTGAAGCAGTGCGGCATCATAATAACCCTAGTGTCATTTCATAGTTATAAATGCGCGTCTGCATACAGCGTACAGGCTTTTCAAGAGTCAGAATGAATACACAAAGTCTAGATTTAAACACAAAGACAACTGGTTAATTGGGTCCTTATTCATCTGAAGACGAGATGCAGAACGGCCTATTTGCTCCCAGACGACGAAAAGGTAAAAAAAAATCCAGACATACCGGACCGTCTCATACATAATGATTATTAGAGGGGTGGTATACATTGATAAATGCGACAACGATATATCACTGTTGTGATAATGAATGGTTGCTAGCTTCAAATAATAATCTAACACACATGACTTTACTTTAAGAAAAGACATTAATAAGCAGCTGACAATGAAAACAGACACTGATTAACGTCGAGATGAAATGTAGACCGTGACACAAAGACGATACGCAAAGTAAAATCCGTTGTACAATCTTAACGACAAAATTTTCGGAAATTTTTCGTAAATTGAGAAGCTGCCCTTAAAATCAATCGTCAATGTACAAAAGATGATAAGAATGGCTGGTACCGGGAATGCGGCAGCTCGTGTGTGGCAGAAATAATCGTTTGAAAGAGGAAAAACGGGCTGCCCTACCCACTAGCTGTATAATAATCGATAGGCACCGGTCATGCAGAATTGGCCGAATTTCCAGGCATTCCTTATCATTTACCTTTATTCCCCACTAACTGTGATCAGTCGGTCCTTTGGGAAAAGACAAGGCTGAAGACACCGCTACTTGTACACTCCCAACTATGAAACAGCCGGTTATACTACAAGGCTGACGTCAAGTTGTTCCAAAAATGTCCAGAAACCCCGGATTACCGGGAAGACAGAACCATTTAACTGCATAACACCTAAATATTATTCATATACGAGATAGCAGTGCATACATACTTAACATATGTAATCTAACAGAACCTTATGTAGTCTATTCATTATTATCCATTTTGATAAAAAAAAATAAAACAAAGCCGTTATAAACCAATGGCTAAACTCGGGGAACTGTACACCCAAATTAGACTTTATAGACAACCCAGTCCTGCAACATCATGTACTGAGTAGTCGTGACCTAACAACTACCAGCATATATTTGATAGAAAATAGTTACATCAAGTTTTAAAAAGACGGTCTAAAGTAAAAGATGAATTTAACGTTTTGCTATGTTCAAATATTTTAAATGGACTAACAGTAAAAATGCCGAAAACAAAAAAAAAAAATTTCAATAACTTTGACTAACATAACACCTATAATGACAAAAAAAACGTCTGAATTGCGAAACAAATATGAAACGTATGCATTAAATACAGATGGAAATCGTAAATGGTAAAGATCATGAGTAATAATTTAAATCTTACCCCCATTATCCAGTTGTCATTTCTGTGTATAACACGAACTTTACACTTTAGGTTTCTGTGTTTTAAACCAAACTGAGTCCAAATCAAAACCATTTTGCCAGTGAAGCAAATCTATATGTGCAGCCGTATTTTATACAAAACCCTAAGACCTTACCGTGTCCGAGTAGCGCTTTGCTGACTGTCAGACTCCGCTTCTCTTGTAAACCTATTCCATAAACTCCGCCTACACAGCGAGAGCCAGGATTCCCGAGAATCCGCGCTCTACGCACTATAGGGGATTACTATGTCAATCGTTAATCGCCCAAAATCATTGGTTTGCCTCAATGTCAATCAAATATTGTCTCCGCCTGTTTACCATTGAGGAGCCTAGTTTCCGGTATTCTCTGTTTGCGGATTGGACCTTAACGTTCATTGCTGCATCGTATTGGGTTCCCCCCCAGATCATTTGTTTATTTATTTGTTTGTTTCGGGGAGGAGTTTCTTTGCACAAAATTGGTAATTTTGTGGTTAATTAGATAGGATTTTATGTCAGAGCCTTGCTTTGATTGGTACGTGCTCTGCCGACATTCCCGCCCCCTTTTGGTGTCGCGTTTTTCATGTTTGGCTCGCAGGTGCGGCGTTCCCTTGGTTATGACTCAAGCACAGCCACGGGGAGCCTTACAGTCTTTAGATAGAAAGTAACGGGCTGTGACTCTTTCTCAGGTGCCTACGCAACAGTGATCACGGATGACATGCACACGAAATTGCAAAAATACTTCACGTTTTCGCGTATTATTTGGAACAAAGGAAACTGAAGAAGCATATCGCATATGTACAGTACAGTATACATGTAATTTACTTTATTTATAAAAACGGAAAGTGCGAGTAATGACAAACGTGTTATAACCAAAACAATGCATAGGACAGCATATCGTTTCGGTAAAGTAAAAATATATAAATTTAACAAAAAAAGAGAAATATAACATTATGAAACATCGAATATATACACGTTATATAAAAGGTAAGATACGCGTATATACGGCTAGCTTCGGTTAATAATTATGTTTAAACACAGAAATACGTCTGATAATAGTACTTTATAAAATCCTAATGTTTATCAATGGTTCACATAGGGTGAAGATCCGTTACGAAACAGAACGCTGCACAATGTACTAGTTTGTCTGCAGAGGACATACATGGTCGTGTTTCCTCTTCCAAGATGCAGCCAATAGAATAACAAGGATTCTCCTCAGAAAAGGAAATGGAGACAAATTTGGTCTTGTGCTCGTTGAGAACGCCGAGCAGAGCAGTACAGCTCTTCAACCGGTAATATGAAAAAGGAAGACAGGAATTAAGATACAAGTGCATTATACAACTGTTATTATACAACAAGCGTTACAAATAATAATAATGCAGATCTTCCTGTTAACATTGTAGCACAATACCGTTTAGTAAAAAAAACACGTGTTAGCTGTGAATAATGTCCAGTATACATAAGATTAGGGAGGGATTTAAACAGAGAATTCCTTTTTACCCTATAGAATATATACATTTTTCTTCCTGTGTATGTGCAAAAATGCGAGGTATTAAGCATGAATATTGATTTAAAACATACCTTTGAAGCAACTTGAAACAGCATTTTTCTGAATTTGGGAACAATTGTATGCACCCTTAGATAACTGCATATGAATTTCAAAGAGCAAAGTGTGAACAACGTTTGTTTTGTATAAAGTATCCATGGGTCCAGTGAACTAATTTACCGCACCATGCAGAAATTGTGAAATTACATTTAATTTTGATTCACCGATGTCTCAAGAACATAAAACACAGATACATTACACACTAATGATAAAATGCACCTAAAATGTACAAAATAAAATGTATCATTCCGCACACAGTTATATTGAGTATATACTGTACATTACCAAAAAATCATTTAGTTATTGTTATTTATTCATAAATTGATTTTATTCAAACATATAGGGGGGTGCCCTATGGTGGGTTGGCGCCCTGCCCTGGGTTTTTCCTGCCCTCCGCCATATGTGTTCTGGGATGGGCTCCAGGCTTCCCGCGATCCTTACCAGGAATAAGTGGTATAGAAGATGACTGACTGACTGACTGACTGACTGACTGACTGACTGATATAGGGAGGTAAAAAAGAACACCCTTTCAGTATAATTAATGTATATCACAACTTTTTCATCTCTCAGCAGGTTAGACACAGCCACAACCAGGTAGTCAAATTTTAACTCTAAACCACTTTTTTATTTTTATACAGAACAATGAAACACCAGCCCCCTCCCTCTCAGCGCAAGTCACTGATTTGATTAACACTCAAGGTAAAATCACACTTCCTGAGACAGTATACTGTAAGTTCACGTATTGTTTAAATACATTAGATACATTAAATTGCACTCAATTTACTTAAAATGTGCTGTTACAGTAATAAATAAATAAATGAATAATAGAAATTAAAAAGACTTGTTATGGGTGACCTTTACTGACAAAACTGTCATACACTATGCAGACTACAATGATCAAGAAGAGCTGGATCAAGCAGCTCTATTAAGGAAGTAACACCCCCCCCCCCCCCACCCCAATTTGGTGATAATAATGTTCTTGCAACGGGATGGTGCTACATTGATATCTTTGTGTGAAAGAAAGTAAAGGAAAATAGTTGTTTGGCGTAAGACAAAACGTTGTGTATGAGAAACGATATGCCCATTCGGAAGCAACAGCCAGGTGGTGGGTGGGGTGGGAAATCTCATCTTCTTTACGGAGTAGTAAACTGCGTCGGCCCCCATCTGCCCACGGCTTCCTCTTCTCCATCTAGCCTCGCCCACGACTCTCTGCGGGCCATTCCGTCTCCTCTCACCTCAGCACAATGGCGCGCGGCTAGCCGGCATATTAACTTAAAGGACTCTCTCTGATCCCTCGGTGAACGGCTCAGTGTCATAAACGTGTTTTGAGTCTATCTGAGATGCATTTGCATAGCTGGTATGAGCTGAGTTTAAGCCTATTACCACATCGTTCTGTACATCTTGCGCATTTCACATCATGTATTTGTACAGTATGACTAAAGGACACAGTTTTCTTGGAGGATTTTTTGTAAAGTTATGGTTAATTTCGTATGCTTTGTTTGCTTCTGAACAAAAACCTCAATTTATCTACTGACACTGTCTGCAAGGGAGAATGTCAGCGTTTTTGAATGATAATGTCCTATTGAAGTTTACAATTGCCAGAATGTATTCTCATCTTTCTTTGAAATATATAGTGTGTATTAACAGTTAAATGTGGGTTGCCTGCGGCTTGACAATATACCTTTCTTTTACTGGTCCACATATGATTATGAAAGTTAGGTATGTTTTACTTTATGTAAAATACAAACGTAGGTGTTGTAGGATGAAGTAAGGAACTCCTGTAGACAGCACATAATGTAGGGTGAAGTATGGCACTCCTTCTGTAGACAGCACATAATGTACGGTGAAGTATGGCACTCCTGTAGACAGCACATAATGTAGGGTGAAGTAAGGCACTCCTTCTATAGACAGCACATAATGTAGGGTGAAGTAAGGCACTCCTTCTATAGACAGCACATAATGTAAGGTGAAGTAAGGCACTCCTTCTTCAGACAGCACATAATGTAGGGTGAAGTAAGGCACTCCTTCTGTAGACAGCACATAATGTAGGGTGAAGTAAAGTACTAGACATACTGAGTAATGCTTTTTCATTCCCAAAAGCATGGTTCATGAAAGTCTCCTCCACAGAATCTAATCAAGTAAAGTTTTTGACCATGAAAACTCAAACCATATAAAAAAGTGAATATTATAAATAAATTGAAAGCTAACAAACCACTGTTTCTCTAAATTGCCAGACAGTTATGGTGTCTATGTTTGCCTTTTTTGGTGTAAGGTCATACAAATTGATTATGTGACATTGGTTTGTAACAAAAAATTGGCATAAACACAATTTGACAGCGCTAGCACTGCTGAGTAAGAGCTGATGAATCTTAAAGGACATAGAGAGTGACAAAGGGTATAGAATACATACATACATACGTGCTATAGCACTGACAGTCAGTACTGATGGATTAATGTACATGTTACTGCTCTGCTTAGCTCTTGCAGTACACACACACTCACACACACACACAGTCTGTTTGGTGTTGATCCAAGGATAAGGATGCCCACATGAAGAAAAAAAAAAAATCAATTTACGCGCGACTGTGCTGTCACGGATTTCCGAACGATCTTCTCGCACTCATCTCATATTCAGAGAAAGCATAGGGAAAGACATGGCCTTCAGATAACGCGTGAGGTTTGCCCGCATACAGGAAACCATACTAAGGACCGACATTGAGAGAACTCACAAAGGGAGTTTGTGAATGGATGGGCGCCTAACTTGTTTTGGCCAAGCTGTACATATAGGAAAGCCTTAGAGACCCAGGTTAGGGCAGGCACCTCTGGACAGAACAAGGATTGTTGTTGATGTGGTCAAAATGGTCAAACAGCATAATTGTGCATAGTCACTCTGTCCTCCTGGCTGCCTATAACACGTTTCTTTTATAGAATTCTGTGAATACTTGGCGTAACTCTGTGACACTGGATCTCACGGCAAATGAGAAGTCGCATCCACCCCACTGTAGTAATGGCAGCTTTGGAAGTGTTTGGCAATAATTTACATAATACATACATTTTTATTAAATTGAGGTTTAAAATTGGTTGAATTTTATTGATCTCTTTATGCTTTGTGTAGTTTATAACTTGATTATGTATTTGGAGATCTATAAAAATTTTGTTATCACAAGGTCCATAAGAAATGAATATTAATGGAAATTTGTCACGGGTTATTTTAAGCAGTGTGTCACTAAGCTGATGCACGCTGTCCCCACGAAAGGGCTTCCTCACAGGAAGTTCAGGCAGACTTTGAGTGGAGAACAGAAACAGCGTGTAACCCGTGGCCTTAAGTGTCACTCCGTCACCTCCTCACGACCACCGAGCATCAGGGGGCGGGCCCAGAGGCTCACGCTGGGCAACAGCGGGCTCCGTCAGGCACGAGCTGCACGAGTGATGTGCCACTGCAGCGCGGAGGAGAGGGAGGCGTGAGGAGAGCTGTGGACAGGATGTACCGAACGAGGCGGTGGAGGTGGAGGCAGCCCGCGTGACGTCTCGTCGGCTGGGCCTCGTGAGTCACCCCCTCAAATGAAGGCGGGGAGGGGAGGAGAGGTGTGAATGAATGGAGCAGCTCGATGTCCTTTCCTGCCGGAGAGGGAGGCGGATCCTGCCGGAGACGTGGCAGCGAGAGCCGAGCCGAAGGGACTGGGATAGGCTGAGCCGCGGTATCCAGGCAACATGCAGTAGAGGCACCTGCCACCTCAGTGCCACAACACAACCCCCAGCCCCACCCACCACAACAACCCTGCCAAAAAGAGAAAAACCCATTTTGGAGCAGCTAGGTTTTCATTGAGCTGCATCAAGCAACCAAATCCATTACCACTTAAAGGCTGCTCAGGGCTATTGATACATTGTATGCACAGCCTACTTTAAAGTCATGGTATATGCAGTAAATGAGACCTGAGTGTAGAGAGGGATTTTGTTTTGAAATAAATACTCAGACAACACAGCCACATTTTCTATTCACAACTTCTCTAGTGTGTACATATCTCTCAGACTAGGTAACTAAATTAATCACTAACTCTCTGTGCGCCTGGATTCCGCATGTTCTCCCCATGGTTTGTATGTTTCCTATGGGTACTCTGGCTTCCAGAGATACGCGCTGTAGGTTGATTGGTGTTTTCAAATTGCCCATTGTGTGTGTGTGTGTGTGTGTGTGTGTGTGTGTGTGTGTGCGTGCGTGCGTGCGTGCACGCGTGTGTTTGTAAGTGTGTAATTGTGCCCTGTGATGGGCTGGCATCCTGTCCTGTGTGTTCCCTACTTTGTTCTCTGTGACAGGCTCCAGGCTACCTGCGACCCTGCTTTAGATAATCCATCCACATATTTTCCAAACTGCTTAAGTTAACTACTGGTCACCCAGTTCACTTCAGCTGAGAAAATGTAATTAAGGAGTACTTTAAAAAATAGGCACAATATAACAATTGGAACATCAGCAAAAGTAGACAAATTTTCAAAGTCAGGTCTTGCTTGCATGTAAGAGGAAACAGTGATGACACTGAAGTACATGGAGTCCAGTGTTGGAAACAGCACCACATATCAAGTGAGAGAACTATTTAACAAGGATGCAATAACAATTACATGAAAAAGCTTTTGCCATTAATATAAACAAAACATTGTGGTGTACAGAGAAAAGACTAGGCGCTTTGTAGTCTGAGCCCATGTAATTAAACTGACAACAGTTTTACAAGGGGAACAAACTGTGTACAAGCTATAAATTTAACCACAGTGGAAATCTTCAAATTGACCAAGGTTCCTAATATGTGTTGACAAAGTTTTACATCATCAGCTAACCTTTGAACTGCTTAAATGATGGCATAACATTATTAATCATTTTGCCAACAGACGTGTATTATAAAGATGGATGTACAAGGCACAGATGAATGGTGATCTCTCTGCTTCTTACTGGTACCAAAAACAACGTTTGATAGTTTGGCTTGGTCCTCAAAAGCCAGAAAACTTGTCTCCTTTTAGGAGCTCGTATAGCCAAATGCCACCGAAACAAAAACGGGAACCTGTGTCCCTTACTTTGTTCTAGTCCCCATCTCAGAAAATGAAAGTCATCTCAGAATTGAATGTCACAGACACTACGTAATATTTTTGCCGCGATTTGCAAACCTGCCAGTAACACTGACATTCTGGAAATTATTTATTCATCAACTAATGCATTATTTATACTAGACAGCAGTGTTGCGTGTTGTTGAGACTTTTTCTTCAGGCGGAGAGCGTGACCTGATTTTACATGCTGTTCCCTGAGCACTTCTCCCTCGCTAACCCCCTCCCAGCAGGAACGATTTAGTCGAGCAACAGCCGACTTAACGGGCAGCGGAGGGTGCTGCCACACGTCGCCACGGGGACCTATCCATAGACGGAGCCGCAGCACCCCCACCCTATCTTGTTCTGTCCCCTTCCCGCAGTCGCCCACTCAATTGTCTGCCGGTGCGAAACGCCAGCGGGCGACGCGTCTGTGCGCCGTGGTCGTGCTCGTCTGAGAGGAGGGCAGGGCGCAGTGATGGAGGCAGCGAGAGGGGAAGGCGGGGCGCTGAAATCCTTCTAGCACTGCGGCAGGAACGTGACCGGGGTGCTGATGTTGAGCGGTAACCTGTGCTTCCACACAGGAAGACGAGGCAGGCTATTCCTCATCATACTGTATTCCCACGCCTGCCTGGATGCTCCCACCCACCCCACACACACGCACATATAGTAAGAGTATAGTAAGAGATGCTCTTACTAACAACACGATGAAGCGGAAAAAAATCAGCGTGGGAAATAACATTCTCATAACAGTCATTCTTTAAATGCCAGAGATCAACGTCTCTCAGCTTTAATACAACAGGTCACGGGTCTGAAAGCATTACATAAGGTACTTTTTTCAAAAAGCCACGGATCATTACACTAGTTTTTAAGGCAGTCTTTGCACTGGGTGCCTCAAAGTATACTCATTTTGGCAAAAAAAAAAAAAAAAGAACACGAGAACACGTAACCCAGAATAACTGCAATGTTTGTGTCCCAAAATCCTAATTAAAATGTGTAAGCGTCTGTGCTGAGAGTTAAAATAATTAAGAGAGAACATCTCAAGCCCCAGTCACAACTCTGAGTACTTGCTAACAGGCAGGCCGACAGACTAAACATGTTGGTGAGATACTCCGTGTCCTTTCTATAAATATCTGGCCACGTGGCGAATATGCCGGCGCGATCTCCGCATCTTCAATTCCTGTTCCCTTTGGTGCCACGGAAACGCTGAGTGCTGCTAAGCAACAGTTACAAAAATGCTAAGAAAGGGTGCTTTCATAACAAAGTGTCCATCTGTACACCCTTTTGCCTTTCTTACCATTGTACATTGTGATTTAGCGAGTAATATGTTGTTTATAGTGTAAGGGTGTTTGCGCGATTATGTACATACTCAGGAAGCACACAGAGACAAGGCATTAAGGCGTTGAATGGTTGCTGTATTAGTTTTCACTAGTGCTAGTCACCTTGTACCAGTTTTTGCAACTTCCTTCATCCGTTTTTCTTTTTCCCGCTAGAACAACCCTAGCCCCTTCGAACTGACGCGGGACGCACGTCACAACGTCATTTAAATTCTACAGCCTTGCAGTAGTATTAATCTGGAAGGCAATAAAATTATTATAATAATAAGTAACGTTTCCCCAGATCAAAGTTTGACTGCGTATCAAGTGTTTCATATTTGTAAATATATATTTTTTCACATTAATACAATAGAAGTCAAAATCAGTTCAGCACTAGGAGGGTGAAAGTTTACATCTGTTTGCCTCATACGTGCTTCATACTGCAAATTTTATTCACTCAGCTGTTATTAATTTGCACACAGAAGCTCTGAAAAAACAGCCCAGGTTGTCAATCCCATGACAAGAAAAGATATTAAAATTTGACATTTTTCACTCATCTGAGGTACTGTTAAGAGTAAATTCCTTAGAGACGAAGAGGATAACCTTACTACTTTTGGAGCTTATAAATACAGCTTTTGTGACTCTATAGTATTTCATGGGTATGTACATTTCAAGCAGGGCTGCAGACTTTTAGAAGTACTGAAGTCCACCCTGCCTCCCCAAACCACTGACATTATCTTCTAGCAATACAAAAATGTGCCAATAGTGTCAAAAAACTAAAATAATCATGAAATATTTTGGAAATTAGAGTTTAAAAACAAGTCATGATTTAAAAAAAATTTGTTAACCTTATCAAATACAAGGGCCTGGAGCTAGGGTTAGGGTTTGGGCTAGGAGAAGGGATGGAGCTTGGTTTAGGGTCCAGGCCAAGAGAGCAGTGGGGCTGGAGGTATGCAGTGGTGGACTCTGAAGGGCAGGGACAACCAAATAAAAAAAAGTATAGAAGGGTGTGTAATGTATGGTGAACTAGTCTTCTCCCTCACTTAAGATTATTTTACTGAATTACAAGGGTATTTCATAATGTTTTCTCACTTCTTCCTCACTTCATGTAGGGCATCCTATATGTCTCTTGATGAGAAAGGCACCCATAGGGAATCCCAGGTTTATCCAGTTGTAAGGGCACCTGATAGGGCACAGCATCAGCTGGAGCAGCATCCATTAGGACAGTTCCCCACATTCTCACACATGGACAGACTCTACAGCACCGCATCACATTTAATTCACTGGATGGCACCTACATGGGCACTTCATCGTGCTGTCTCACCACTCAGTACCCTTTACAGCGTTGCATTTTCTCTACTGGAAAGGGCACCATTTGGGACACTTAATCATGCAGGGTTGGCATGGAGGGCACTTTAGCAATGTAAGGACAGCCAATAGCTGTGCTTTCGCCACTCTAGAGAGCAGTTTTATAATTTTTTTTTTTTCAGCCATGGAGGCATGGGGGGGTGGAGGTGGTGGGGTTGCCTGTGTGAATTTGTCTACAAAATTGCTTTTTTCCTGAAACTCACAAACCTAAATTCAAGGAAAAAGAGTTCATTAATGAGAGAGCACTTTGTAGTTTCGAATACTTTGACAATTTGTATTTAATTGCTGCCACGTCTTTGTGTTTTTTAACTTTTAGTTTCAGAGGGAATATGTACAGACTTTAAATATAAAAATTAACCAGATTCATGTTCAGAGGCATGCATACTGCAAATATGGAGAACTTTATATAGGCACTAATAAAGTATAAATTGGATTTTAGATGTCACTTACGTAAGACAATTATTATTCAAATCTTTAATGCATGCATAATAAATCATCTAATGACGTGTTTTGACAGAAATAATTTCTAAGTGAATCATAAAATTAGAGAAGTCTTTATTAATTTTCAGTTTTAATGACACTTCTGTACCCTGATTACATTTGAAACAGCTGATTAACAGTCAGCATCTGACATCAAAAGCAAAGCTGGCTTCTTTCTTATAATTAACTTTTTGCACCCCCCCCCCCCCAACCAGCATTCTGCAGTCGATTGTTTTGCAGCTGGAATCTGGCTGCAATCTGCCACGTGCACAGTTATGAGGAGAAGTGGAGGAATGTGTTAGCACTCGCTGGAGGTCCAGTCTGAGTGGAGTAACGGTGCTTTACCTGTAACATGAAAAGTGCTGCAAACAAGAGCTCCACTGGGGGGTCAGTGAGGAAGAAGTATAGCGGGCAGACATCACACCTCGTTCACTGCTGCTGTGTGGTAGAAAAGTGCCCCCTTCTGAAATTATTCATTATTAATAATACATGAGAGCCAAGGCAGGGGTGCAAAGTTGCACAGTCTAGTATGGCTGTAAATGTGCTTAGCATTATAGGGAACAAAGGAGTCATACAAAATAAGGCATATTAATATGCTTAAATTAATGTACATGTCATAAAATATTCAGCATCTTTTGTTTTTGTCCATATGTGTTAGGTGTTCAGGAGAGGAGGCTCAGGCTACACTGCTTCCGCTTCCTGCACTAATCAGCAGTGTACACATGTAACATGCCATCCACTGCACACAGGCTTTATGGCGAATGCCAACACAGGGGACCGCTGTATCCTCGTTAGGGGCCGTGCCCCTTTACTGCTCGTTATTTGGCTGTGTTCAGCTGAAACTACTAACATCTAACGACTTATGGGGTGGAGAGCTGAACAAAGGAGCAAAGTAATTTAGGTGGGGAATTAAACTAGGAACAGCCAGTTCTAGACAAAGTAGTACCGCCAAGGAGGCGGAGCCACCAGCAAGGAAGTAGCATAACAAAATGTCTAATATTCTAAAAAGCTTCTGTTGCTTTTCTCTATGACTGCCCAGAATGGTGATCTGACATTAAAGTGACTGCTCTTTCGCTTTGAACTTTTCTTTTTAGCAGATTTTCCACTTCAAGTGTTTCACGATGCCTTCAGACTATTTAACTAATTTTGCAATGGATGTTTGTTGAGGTGGTTCACTTACCATGAGAGCTGACTGTTTTGGTGCAGGTGATTTGGAACAGCACCATTTCCGCCCTCTTTGGCGCACTAGGTATTCTCACATGGTGCATTTAAACAGTAGAGGATGTGGTGTTTGGTAACCCTCAGGGCAGAGCTCTAAAAGAGCTTTACCACGGATGAAATGCCACTGTGCCCAGGAGACCCAAGCTGCTGTCTGCGATTCCATCATTCTAATTTTGTTTTTCAGCAGAGCTGCCCTATAGCTAAAATCCCCTCTTTGCTGGAGAACACACAAGTCATTTTCATATAGCAGGAATTTAACTACAGTACAGTGCAAGCTGAGTGTTGCAGAGGCCAGGAGCTACATCTCAGAACTGCAGTGTGGACAACTAATTTATGGGCTCAGTCGATAGCCGATCCTCACTGCAGTACCCTGTCTCCTTCCAGCATTCAAAGCTTATATAACAACTTACCTTTACACAAATTAAAAGAAATAGGGCTCAATAATAGGCATATAAATACCTTGGAGGACATGGAATTTGTCTACCTGTATGTTAAACATGTTTGAAATGCTAAATTAGTCATGAGATGCTTCAGGTCAAAGAATCTGTCAGGAATTATGGAGCATTTTCAGTTTTCAAAGCACAGACTGCAAAGGAATCCTCTCTGAGTAGAACAGAGAATTTTCAGGATCTCTGTGAATGAATAATGTCTATTCAAACACAATTTTAAAGCTTTCGCCTTCACTGTGTGTGCTGTGTGTGGTAGTGAAGCAGCGTGCCTGGGCGTCACATGTGGGTGTGAGTTTGGGCAGGCTGGGTGGCTGTCAGGCCTTCGCTCCGGCTACTTTGTGCTTGCGGTTGTGTTGGTGTTTGCCTGTTTCACAGTTATGTTTAGGATTTATGAACGGACCTCTGTTTCATTCATCTGAAGTGTGTGTTGGAGCAGCACATGACTGGCCCATTTCCTTATGCAGATGATTGTCAGGTTAGAGCAGTATGTGATTGGCTCTTTTCTCATGCAAATGACTGTCAAATTATGGGATTTTGCATGTTCTTGGCTTCTTCATCCCAGGTCCTTATTCATGTAGTGACCACTGACCAGAACAAGGTGCTACACCCTTGGTCATGCATATGTCTTACACTTACATCTTAAGGACTTTGGACTGATTGTGCCATCAGCATGGACCTGACTGACCAATGTCACTTCAGTATCTCTGTGACCAGAAAGGACATTTATCAAGTGCTAACCTTGTAAAATAAAGGTGTGCCGTACAGTTTTGTTTTCCTGCCCCCTCTTCCTCGCGGTCTCTCTGTGGAGTGAAGCTGCACATGCTGTTAAGTGCTTTTTCCCCCACGGACAGCTGCAGAAGTCGCCGCGCCTGCTATTTCTGCATATCCAGAGCATGCCGTTTTCAGGTCACCACGTCAAAAATGGTCTATTTTTATTTCATTAATCTGTTTTAAAAGCTGCCTGCGGTCAAGCACAGCAAAGGCAGTAATTCAGTATGCTCAAACTTTTATTCACCCAGAGATAGAAATTATTTTTTTCCATCTATTATATTTTGCATAAAGCGAGTGAATATCAAATCCACATGAAGCTCTTAAATGATGATAGTGACCTTTGTATTATATGTGTATATCTATTTTCAAACAGGTTATATCAATCTTTTATTAGGTACAAATAATTTTTCTCAGTGTTTTACAGTAGGTAGCAATAAAAACGTTAAATGTGTTGTTTTAAATAGCATTTGATGACAAAATTAAAATGTGCAAAATTGGGGTGGTTGTGTGAGTTGTGTTTTGATTACACAGTATCGTATGTGTTCCTTCAGACTGATATAAGACAATGCTGAAAAAGATAGGATGAAGCTCATAGTTACATGTTGCTAATGAAGGGTGCCTCTTTTTGAAGTGATTATAAAGGATTAGTTATTCCACAATCAAAACAAATTGGGATTTTGGGATTAAAGGCCTACACTCCATGCACTAGTCAGATTTACACATGAGAAAATTGTGTCTGATATAGATAGTGAGAGTTGTTATAGTACATCATGTTTCCAGTTTCCACGCTGCCTTGTTCACTAACTACAGTACCAGCACCCTCTGTTCTAGTACAACTGTTCTGGACACATCTGCCCCCTGCTGGACAATGCATGTAACGGAACCCTGGTGCATTGATACCTGCAATGTCCTCAGGTTTAATCACCTATTTATTAACACCTGATACACTGGGTGAATTTATACAATAAGTGAAATAATTGGACAGAGTCTATTATAAATATAACTAAAAAAATAATAAAAATTCCAGTCATGCAGACTTCAGTGAACCAGGGATCGCAACTGCTAATCCAGTTTACTCTGTGAGAAAAAGCATTATTCCGTGGTGTGAGAAGGCGGAGCACGAACAGCTTTTCCTTACAAAGTAGAAACCATTTTGACATTGAGCACTGTGGTAAATCATGGTAAGAGCAGAGTATTCTGTTCATACAGGAGGATGTACTTTTGTACGCAAAAGTACACTGCGTATCTGTGTGCTGAGAGTGACAGCTAGAGACAGTATGTCCCAGCGTGGCAAAATCTCCCTGTGTGTCTAAAATCCATGACAAATCAGCAGCACAAAAGGCAGCAGTTAGAGAGGCTGGCAGTAGGTTCAGCATGTACCCTAACTAGCTGTGCTTAAAATAGCCATGCGAGTTATTGAAGAGCGAATCGTGCAAGCTCGCGCCATTTCCATGCATAAACGGCTCTCGTCGGTCGAGTCCTGTACATTAAGAGCGAGTTTGCTTTCTGAAGCGCTGCGATTGTCAGATGCGCTGGGCTTTTGAAAGGGTAACGTTTTATTCTGAGAAGTGGATCCGTGGCGAGATTTTGTTTGCGTACTGATCATTGCTAAATTTGATTTTTAGCATCCTTTTGAGTAGCAGAAGATAATTTACTCCTTTGCTGGTGTATTTATTTATTTATTTAGGTCAGTTCTGAGGCTTTCTTAGGTTGGCTGGCTTTTTAAAACGTACACACTGCAGAATGTGTTTGGCAACATCACACAAGCCATCATAGCATGAATAAATGATAGCAGAAAAAAATGGTGGTTTTTCCTGTGTCCTTAAAGTACTTGTGAAGACATCCATCTGCTGCTGGTACAGTGGCCTCGTGTTAGCTGGGAACACCGCGTTCCCATCCTTTTTGTTTTTTTCCCCGTCTGCCTTGCTGTGAATCGGTACAATGTCTGTACATCTCCATGGCAACCAGCATCACTGCACAGTCTGGGACAGAGATGTTCTGGGTCTGAGTAGCCAGACGATGTGATAGACTGAAATTGTATAATCATCTGGGCCCTACTTGAAGTTCATAAAAAGTGGAACGTCTTTCTAATACTTAACTTGCATGATAATAACATGTTAAAGGAGTCCCTTTCATTTTTATGTCCTTCTCTTTATGTTCTATAGCTTATATGATTAGGACACCATGCAAGTTTTGTCATCAGCTGTAGAGCTATAAATATGATAAAGATAAAAAGTACTTAGCAGCTTGAAACCATTTAACTGCTGGTGTATATATTGTAATGGACCGAGGGTGTAGGCGAGTTTCAAACCCGAGTCACCTATGCACAAAACATGGGATTAGCCTGCTGACTAAAAACTCAAGTCTTTAGCTCTGGGGAGCTAATCGGTCTCTTGTCTTTGACCCCTGGAGCTGACATCATCGACACTGCAGCTGATCTGCTGCCATCCACAGTAGTTGCTACAATATTATTGCTGAAGGTAGGCATTAGACTCCCTATGATAGAATTAATATTAATATCTTTTTATGTACTAATTATATATTTTAAACATTTTATACAGTAAAAATGAGGGAAAAGTTTTTTAGTTGCTGTTTACCTGATTGCTTTGAAAGTGGCTTTTCATCAACTGGTTACTGTTGAAATATCAAATTTCAGTTACGATATACAGCTCCCTCTAGTGTCTAGAATACTAATAACACTTATCCAGAACATACACTGCGTACACAGAACACTGCCTTGTTACACATCTGAATCAGTCGGGTTTCAAGTCAGACAATCTGCTGCTGTTTTTAAAGTGAACTCGATGTTTCACATGTGCTGTCCAACACTGAAGCATGCTGTTCACAATCAATACATTAACCTTACTGTAGGAATGCCCAGGTGAAAAAAAAAAAATTTATGGTAGTTGTTTTTGTTCTGTAAAAGATGCAGGTCAAAATCTTTGTGCAATCTAAAAATACAGGGAAACTGTTCTATTACAGAAGAAATGTAAAGGTTTCATAATGTCACCAGCACAGACAGGTTGAAAAGAATACAGTTGACATTATTTATTTAGACATAATAGTGGCCTGGTGGCTCAACTGGTAGAGCTTGAGGCTGGACTCTAGAAGCCTCCCAGCTCAGCTCCCTCCCCAGCCACCAGGTGTGTCCTTGAGCAAGACACTCAACGCTACCTCTGTGGGCGCTGCATGTGTCTGCGCACTGCTCCCCCAGGGGATGGGTTAAAAGCAGAGGACGAATTGTGTTGTAACAGGTACATGTACTCTATGACAAATAAACTTAAGTTCTTCTAATTTTAACATTAATTGCTAACAGCTATAATAAAAGCGAGTGCAATCTGAGATGTTTTACACAGACACAAAGGTATCTGAGAAAAGCAAACCGTTTTTTGTGGCAACGATGACCATCAGTGCAGCAATCTTCCGACAAAGAGAAAGAGAAAAGCTTTGTGAATATGTCAGTCAAAAGAAAACGTCCAGCAGTGTTTTTGAGCAGCTAGTAAAATTGCTTGGACGCCTGTCATTTTATCAAGATGAGGACCAAGTCGTAACTTTGCCATTATGAAATAACTGCATGTATAACTGATGTATTGGCCCTTCTGTACCATTCAAGTACTTTCTGTGACATTTAAAATGCGTTTTAAGAGTGGGGGGGACGCTGTTATGAAGAACCAAAGGACATCCAGTCCTCATCCTGGAAAGCGACGGTTCAGATCAGACAACGAACATCCTAAGAAGGTGTGAGATAACGAAGATCTGCATGTCTCTTGCATAATGTACATACACACAGCTATGAATACATCTGCCTAATTTATCACCATAAGAGTCTGTCAGGTCTGCGAGAAAAGGCAGGGAACATGCTGTAAGAGAATGTCTTAGATTTAATGAGAGGACATTAAACCAAAGCAGATTTCAATATTTGTGCGAATTTTCATAAATCAAATGTTATGAAATGGAGTTAAACGAATGGCTGAACTAAACAGATTTATGTTTTATGGATTAATTGAAAGTTTTGGGCACATGGGCAGCTATCCTGACACCCGCTGCTGCTTTTAGAAAACCTTTTTTGTTTTGGGAAAAATAGTTTTGGCTTTTGTTAATACATTACTATATATCCATCCATCCATTATCTTAACCGCTTATTCCTGGTGAGGGTCGCGGGGAAACCTGGAGCCCATC
>JABJVR010000095.1:3856938-3880494 GCA_025773905.1 Chitala chitala | reverse complement strand
ACACACACACACACACACACACACACACACACACACACTACAGGCAATTGAGACACACCAATCAACCTAACCTGCATTTCTTTGGACTGTGCATATTATCTGTGCATATTATCATATTGAGATTATGTTTTATTGATATTTGTATTTCATATACGGTATTGATATGTGAAATAAGACCAGTCACTGATCATACCAGCCTATTACATCAGTGGAAAACAAACACAAGGAAGACCACTGACTTTGGTACTGCTTTGAAGAACCAAAAGTTCAGTACATGATACAGCAGAAAAGCTCACTTAGATTACGGTACTTAGGCAAGAACTGATTTTTACTAGTAAGAGGTTCATATCACAGAAGGGTTCATGTCACAAAAGGGAGGATTTTTATTTCAAGCAAAGGTCCAGCCATGAAACAGAATGTGTGACAAGCTAACAACACATCAGTAATTACAAGTAATTATGAGATCACCATTGTTTACAGCCATTTAAATATGTGAAAATAATTTAGGATCACCACAATTATTACTCTTAGATTTTCACAGAAAACACCAGGCGTGAAAGAATGCAAGACATTACGCTTGGTTTGTCTAACACTGTCAAATCACGTCCAATTTTTCAGTGTTTTCTACAGACAACTTGCTGGAAAAAGAATGAATTAAATCCATGTATATTAATTTTTCCTGCTCTTTTTAGATATGGAACTGCCTGTAGTCCATAGCTAATTGTGCACAGTGGGTAATTTTTGCAAATGCAATGCAGGTATTAAAGTCATCAACTTTTCTCTAGCTCAGCAGTAAGTGCAGAGTTGCTCTTTGAATCATTCCAAAATAGAAAAAGAAAATATCGGTACTATCTGTCCAATAATATTTAGTTAATGAGTTGCAAATGTTTTTTTCTTCACTTTCACTGCCAGAATGTGCAGTATGTATAATTTAAAATTTTTTTGTGCTGACTGATAAGACTATAAGTAGTACAAATTAAATGCACTACCCTACTGTGTGTGTGTAACAGAGAGAGAGAGAGAGAGAGTGTGAGTGAGTGAGTGAGTGTGTGCGTGTGTGACCTTCTCCACCTCCTCTGAGCCACTTGCTCATTTGTGCTTCTCCTACAGGAGTCAGCAACTGGGGACGTACAGTCACCCCTGACCCCAGAGAGCATCAACGGCACCGACGATGAACGGGTGACGCCTGATGCCACACCAAACTCTGAGTCCCGTGCCGAAACATCCCAGAATGCACTGCCCTTTTCACACAGGTAAGAAACCTTCCAGATCTGTTCACTGGAAACTCCTCCCCCTTGTCCTTATGTCATTGTGTCTGTAGCCCAGCAATTTCTCCATCATTCAGCTCAATTGTACCTCCTGGCCTTCAACTCTGAAGCATGAACAGGTGTGAAAGAAGGGATGTTCTTGTTAGGTTAATTTTGTTGCTGTTTGAGACAAAAGTGTGTTTAGGTTTTTTTTTTTATTATTTTTTTATATAATAATATGGATGATGCTAAAGGTGTCATTAGTTCCTTTGTGCTTAGCAAAAAACTGTTTTTGGTTTTAAAATATGCATCACAGTCAGTTTGAGTTTGCTTGCTTTGAAATGTAGTTTTGCGACTTCACAGCTCAGTTAAATAATGTAAGGCTTTTGGATTTTTTTTTAAAACCTCTCAAAAGAGCAGGCTTGGAGTTATCGCAGTGCATTTGTTCTTAATATCTAAACTCGCTGCTTAAAACACAAATGCATAAATCTAAAACATCATGCGTGGGTTACACCAAACATAAATCTCTGCATAAATGGAAATGCCTTTTTTGTTCAGATTTCAGTGGGCTGAATTTCATTGAGAATACACTTCTGCTTAATTTTTAACATTTATCTTGAGTGCCACATTAGGAAGGCACCTTGAGACCAGCCATGCACGAATCGTTTTTTATTACCAAGGTTTTTTCTGTGTATTAATATGGAGAGCCGAACACGGATAATGCTTGTTCTTCAAGGGTTTGTCTGCAAACATTTCGGTCAGTCTGATAGAGGGACTTGCTGTATGGGAAAGTACAGAGTAGGAGAATGGATATTTTCAGTCATTTAAAATGAATACATTCTTCAGTGCACTTTTATGTCAGGACAGTTTTAAAGTTAAGTTATTATGGGTCAAGGTCAGTGTGTGACTGAACATAATGGTAATTTTATGGCCCAGTGCTGATGTGCATTGGTTATTGAACTAGAGACAATAATATTACATTGTCCATTAAACTGAGCAGAACTGCTGTTTGTGTGTGTGTGTGTGTGTGTGTGTGTGTGTGTGTGTGTGTGTGTGTGTGTGTGTGTGTGCGCGCGTGTTATAGTGTGTCTTAAAGATACCTCAGGTGTTTGTCACACTATTTCAGACATGCCAGATGAAATGGTACTGTCAGGTTTTTTTTTATGAATGGCAGATTTCTCTCTCTTCATGTTACATTTTACATAACACTACAATGAAAATCTTCAAAACATGGCAACTCAGGTTTAAATTTATAGAGAATGGTGAACTCCGTGCTCAGTCAGATTGACTGTCAGGACTAGACTATGTAATGTAGTTATTGGTACGTACTATGCCCTTTCTTTCCCATAGTCTCGTCGCACCAAACAGTCGAAATCTCGTTTCTTCAAGCTTTGAAAATTACAGTCAGACATATCAGTGTCCCCTGGCAACTTAACTCTGCATGCAGTGAGATGCACCCCTGACAACAGCCGACCCTCCACGATTGTTCTTCGGCGACTGAGGACGAAGCATAATGAAGCATTTCCTTTTTTTTAAACAGAAAACCTTTTTTTGCCAAAAGCAAAATTTAGCCATGTTTCCTGTTTTTCAGAGAGTTCTTTAAAGCATTACATTTTTTAGACCAAACTCTAATGAGGATGAGTCTGTTTTGAGGTGCCAGAGAACCGGGACTCCTCCGTTTGTGCTTGTAACTTTTTAACATCAAGCTGTTGTGGTGAGACACTCTTGCACACTGTCCTCCCATTTCTCTACTGTTTTAAAGGAAAAAATCTGATGGAAACAAAGTATCTTTTGGATATTTTTCATTTGTAAGACATCTACATGTGGAATGTTTTTTTAAAGATAATCTGAAAAGTAATGCATAGCACTTTTTGAAAATTTGTACATGGAATTATAAGTGTGTTTCGGTGTTTTGATGTATTATTTTTCACTACTTAATGTATATTATGATGCGTAATTTTATGTTGTTAGTAGTGCTTTGTAGCTTCATTAGCGTGATGTGTTTGTAATTATTTGATATTTGTTCTTGTGAGTGAAGTATCGTTGTTTATTGTCATGAGGTATGTGGGGTGAAATGTAATTTTCTTAAGTGGAGTAAGAAAATGCTTTATTAAAATTTAAAACATGAAAGAAGTATTGCTATTTGTTTAAATATGTTAGCATTCGTACGAATGCATAATCATGGCACACTACCTAGAAAATCTGAAAGAATGTTTCTAAATCTTTCAGTTGACTAATGGACAACCTAAATTTTCAAAGTATCTTGTAACGTACAATAGGGTGTTTATAATGTACAATATTTGTACAACAACGTTACAAATTACAATGCATTTTTGAAAACGTGCCTGTTGGGCAAAATCAAACACAGAGAATTTTAAAAATCTGCATGCATTATTAATTTTCGTTTTGCTATTTTGCATCAGTGGATGTAATTCGGAGTCCAAGATTTAAATAAGGTTTAAACAAGCTGCATAAGTGGGAAGGATGATGAGAAGTACAGTCTGTGCCAGGATAAAGTGAGGTGCAGAACGGAGCATATGGGGGTGGGGGGGGGTGACATCACACATCCGGCCCGACTGCATGAAGTAGCCACAGTGCTCTCTGTTGAGAGTCATAGGAGGGGGAAGCAGGGTGGTGGCGTGACCTGATGTCCTGCAGCCAGGAGGGTGCTAATCCCCCCCTCACCCACGTCCGACTATCCGCCAGTGCACCACCAGGAGAGCTGCTGTGTAACCCAGCTCTCCAACACAAAGGGGAAGTCAAACCGAGCATACACTTTATCAATATTCGTGCTGTTAGGCTAACACACTGTCTCTGTGTGTCTCTTCAATTAGGCCTAAAATAAAAAATAATTTATTTTTAAAGCTTTACATTTTTGTCTCTGTTAATTAATCAAATATTTTATGGGTCTGTCAATCCCAAACTGGTAAGACCCAGCACAGGGCAAAAGTATATTGAAATATGCTGTGAAATTGTCTAAATGCTTACTCACTTGCCTGTGTAATATTAGTTGCTATTTCCTACCAGTGGGGAGGGAGCACAATGAGGAATGAACCAGTGGGTGGGTAGATTGAATCACAGCATTGTCCCCCCCCCCCCTCCATTTTGCCACACCAGCCATAGTTCTGACAGCATTAGCTGCACATCTGGCTTTGCTGAGCAGAGGCATGGTATATGTTGGCATTTCTTTGGGTTGCCATTGTAAAGACATGAGGTCCCGCCCACCGCTGCGGCAGTTGGCACAGGGGACGGGGGGGAGGTACTTGTTGGTAAAATGCCCAAGGTACAGTGTCAGGCTTGGTTATTCACAATTTTTATTGCAGAGGGTTTCATCATGTTACACCGCAAAGTGATGCGTGATCCGGTTGTGGTCTTGGATCTCCATTTTGGGACTGTTCTGGTTTAATAGGCTTGGAACACCTGCATGCGAACTTTGGGTTGTTATGTGTCACTCTGTTTTTAAATCTGTGTTGTGTTTAGTCTGGTGCTTTACTCAGTGTACTGTTCAATTCTGTTATATACGCTGTAGTTGATCATAGACACTCTTGGAGCTGAAGAAGGAGATACTTCAGTTATTTTTTCAGTTTCTTAATTTCAAAGCCAGTATAAAGATATTTGAGAGGAAACATTTCCATCTTTATTTATGTGCAAGGAGAAGACTTCGGTCCCAGTGGTTAAACCAGCTCATGTCCCCGTGCTTCATTTGGTATTATTTTGTTGTACATGGCTGTATGTCAGCTAATAAATTTAATAGTCTCCTTGAAGAACTCCAGGACCAGACATCTGGACCTGGAACGCACCGGCACTGGGAAGTAATACAGCTCACATTTCGCAAATGTAAATTTTATTAAGTCAGCTGATGAAAACCAAAATAAAATACATTTCATGGATGATAATTTATTGCATAGGATTAGAATAGCATGAAAACAGAATGACACTCAATTATACAGAACTATAAAGGGTGCACATAATTAAATAACAAATTATAGTTTTGCAGTTACATTAAACATGCGCCATGTACAGTTATGGGTGAAAATTGCACATTTCTCTTGTGTCCACCTGTAATTTTAGAGATAAAGGACTAAAGATGTGATTCAAAATTCAAAGACATTGTTTTAACGTTATGTAGATAATGTTTTAAAGCAAAAAATGCAGTAACTAAACTAAATACCAATAAATACAGTGTGTTACTTTCGTATATGAAAATAATGCACGTAAATTATACAGTAATTACAAAAAAGAAAGAACTGATAGCAGATTACAGTTGAAGAACTGAATTCTTTTGTTCAACGTCTGTAAAACAACAAAAGATCCATTGGTCATAGCAACGAAAAACAACTCCACAAACCCCATTGCCCTGAGAAAATTACTAAATCTGTTGCTTTAGTCATTACCGAACATAGTCAACTATGTTACAGAGTCATTGCTGTCCCCCATGGGTCAGAAACATAAAAGCCTATCAGTGTAAAAAGGGTATTTAGTAAGGAGGCAGCAAATCAGAGCACGGAAAACTAGTTGTCAGAGAGATGCATTATTCAAGATAAGGGCGCACAAGTCTGCAAATGTAATTAGACGCTACTTACCGAGATGAGATCTCGGCTGACATGCTGGCCCATTAATGGCCCTTAGGACTGCCTCCTGGCAGAGCGGCAGGCATAAACGCGAGCGGTTCGGCATCTCCCGTCTCACCGGGAGCGCGGAGAAGGAGCCGCGGTGGGCTGGCTCCTTCTCCGTGCTCTGCCTTGCTTTCCACTCTCCTGCAGTGATGCTGGGCTTTTTAAAGTTGCGCGGGTTTCCGTTGCTTTGTCAGAGCGTCAGCCTGGTCGTGGGCACAGGAGAGGTGGGATGTTTTGGGGGGGGGGGGGGTTCGCTCTGTCAGCGATACTTGCGTCATGTGGCAGGGGCGTCCAAGATTGCGCAAGCACTGCGGGGACAGTGTGAGGAGGTGGCGCAGGGATGGGTTGGGGGGGAGATTTTCTGTTAGGTAGGCAAGCACAGAAATCTCCAGGGATAATCCTCAGTATTTGATCATGGTCCCTCAGAAGTTAGTCCTGACTACTCACACTCTCTAACCTACCCCACACGCCTCAGTTTCTCTGACAGACTGCCCGTTAACGTGCACGCCCACGACAGTTCTAAGGTGAAGGTTGCTGCAGTGCTCCGTGCGGTTTACGCGGGACATGTGTTTGCACCTTTTGCTGTACAATCTGTTCTTCACTCATGTTAACTTGCACTGTTGCAGCATGTGTTCGAACACATATTATTACTATTGGGTCCACACCTTCTGCCTCATAATGACTTTATACCATATGTCTGGGCTGCTGTATATTTTTTTTCTTTGTGCGGGTATAGTCACCAAATAGACTACATTTATTTAAAAATAACATTAGTATTTAAATTAAGATCTTTTTTTTATTATTTAAATGATGTTGTGGTAGCTGGCAACAGCAGTACCGTAGAGGGTTGGAAAGCTAAGATGATCCCAAAGGCCTGGGACTGAGAGGAGATCACAAAAATTAAAGCATAACATAATATGATCATCTTTAATGAGACCAAAATCTTTGGCAACACCTCTGGCTGGCAGTTATGGGATCCAAAAAACACAGATCTTTATCAGCATACAAGTTAATACACTTACTAAACAAAAAAAGGTACATAAAATAACATACAATGGTAATATTAAATTACCCGCCTCAACCAAACTAAACAGGAAATTACTGAATAAATAAATAAATAAAATGCATTTTCTCACCCTGTCAGTTGGACAGTTTGCCTTTATTGTTACGTGACTTCCATTTTTTGATGCAGATTGTAATGATTTTGTATATGTGTATATATGTAGTATATGCACCTTGACATATACTATTTTCATATATCATTTCAGAATTAATTTGATAGTAGGTTGATGTCAAAAGACAGAAGTAAAAAATATTGCAAATTTAGCCATAGTTCTGTCATGTCTTTCCCTTCAGCCTCAAAACCACACATTCTCTAACTGATTCTGTGACTTCTGACTCCAGAATTTTCTGTTTAGTTTGGACAGTACATTTATTTTCTGTTTTTGCTCTGGTCACATCATTTAAAACAATGTGTGTAACACGTTTCACCTCCTCCCACAATAATGTTGTTATCAGAAACACAATCATTACAAGAGTGTCTTTTTTTAGTATAGTTGTGGAAACTTGTTCAGCGACTAAATGATTTCTCTGCAGGTCGGCTTTTCTTAATAGCAGGTCAGCTCTTCTTAATAGCAGGTCAGAAACCAAGTGAAAGGTGCAAAATTTCCACCTACCAGCCCAGTAAAGTACCCATCAGGAAATGAATTACTAATGTACCACAATACTTATACCTATTCAGCATGTTCCTGCTCTCACCAAATGGGTAATAGACAAAATTATCCACTTCCATGACCCCACTGTGGATTTATTAAGTTTGCTAACCAGTCAGTCCAACAAGTATTTCTTACTTAAAACCTCTTGATCCTTTTAAATCTGTAAACATTATCCATGTGTGAAAAATTCCCCCTTGGTTTTAGGATCGCATAGGATTGTGTTTAGGATTCTGATTAGCGTGATATATTTAGTGTGCGCTACGCCTGCTAATCCCATCTCACAGCCCTCATACCTCACCCTCCCATACCTTGACGTGTTTTCATAGCCACGTTCCTGGGAACGTGTATAGCAGGTCCGGGGGAGGAGACCTTTGGTGATGATTTCCCAAGCTCTCCAGCACAGGCTCCCACACGGAGGCATTCAGCTCCATCGCAGCGAATGTTCAGACTTAGAAAGAAAGCTCTGGCACTCTCTAATTGCCGTGCAACTTCAGAATTGCTGGTGTAGTTCCAGCTGTTACCTGTTGTACCAATCCCGTCACCTGTTTCCCGAGGGCGCGGACTTACCCGACTGACCGTGGGCGACCCCTGACCCATCTTGCAGTCTGAAATGCCTCTGCTGGCATCACAGCTATGTCCTCATGGGTTGGACATTCTTTGTGTTTATATTAGGAGTCACTAGCCTGAAACTTGCAGGGTTTGTTACTGTTATTATACAGCTGGAAAGCAGAGCTTTAATGTGTCATACTGCACCCCCTGTATATTTAAGGCCAGTATGAAATATGTGTGTGTGAGTAATTGTGAAAGTTGAGTGGGATGATTAAGTAAAAGTGCATTATGTTATTCTTCCATATGACTAAATCTCATACATATGTATGTAAATACAGACACAAAAAAACCATTTTAGGCTGACAAAAAACAGTATGCCATGTTAGATTTCTAAAAGGATTGTTCTGTTTTGATCTAGCCTTAATTTTTGTTTTGTTTGCTGTAGTTCTGTGAAATAACTGGCTTTCCTGTGTCTCCAGCTCTGCCATTCACAAGCACTGGGAGGCGGAGTTAGCCGCACTGAAGGGTAACAACGCCAAGCTGACAGCCGCTCTCCTGGAGTCCACGGCCAACGTGAAACAGTGGAAGCAGCAGCTGGCAGCCTACCAGGAAGAGGCCGAGAGACTACACAAACGGGTGGGTGACGGGAGTCGGAGGTCAGGTTGGCATGATACAAGCAGAGATGGTGAGAATGAAGCTACAGAAACGGGTGGGTGACGGGAGTCGGAGGTCAGGTTAACATGCTATAGGCAAAGGTGGAGAAAGGGCAGTTGAAAAGAGAGGTAACAGCAGACTTTATGTTAAGTCTTCTCAGCTAATATTTCAAGTGATGGAATTATAGCAGTTTGACTTATTTCACATTTCTTTACATTGTGCTAAATGTTGTGGAACAGAAATACAATTTAATCTGTCTTTTTTCACTGTGAATTTTATATAATGTGGTGATTACATATTTGCGGTGTTGGGAGGACTTGCGTTACTGTATTTATTTTTTTATACAAAAAATAATTTTGTAATAGGAAATAAATTCATAATTAACTTGACCACATATACAGTGCATAGTCCTTCCTTAGCCAAAGGATTATTCAAATGGGGGTCGTGTTGTGTATCCCCCATCCCAACGAGGGGAATGGTGCGTATAGCTATGTATAGCAAAGCGGTCTCCATCCCTGATTGAGATTAATGTATTTAATTATTCGGACACTTCATCGGATTTTCATGTTTTCTTATTTGGAATGGCGCCATAGAGAACGCTTCATGAGTTTTCTCCACCAGAAAGGCACCCATAGGGAATATCAGGTTTATCCAGTTGTAAGGGCACCTGATATGGCACAGCATCAGCTGGAGCAGCATCCATTAGGACAGTTCCCCACATTCTCACACATGGACAGACTCTACAGCACCGCATCACATTTAATTCACTGGATGGCACCTACATGGGCACTTCATCGTGCTGTCTCACCACTCAGTACCCTTTACAGCGTTGTTTCCCATTTTGTCTTCTGGTAAAGGCACCCTGTGAGATACTTAATCCTGTAGGGGTGGCACAGAGGGCACTTCGTAAAGGCACCCTTTTCCATAGGAAGGGCATACATACAGACTTTTTAGACCATTGTAAGGACACTACATAGGGCATGCATCACATTTTCTCCACTGGAAGGGCACTTGTTACGACTTTGTCACATTTTTTGTTTTTTGTAAGGCACATCATCTTATCTTTATACTGTCTCACATGAAGCGGGCAACCAAGATAACGTGTTATTTATTTTACCTGTTATTTTATGTAAAGTGCTTCGGTCAACTTTGGTTAAGTGCTGCGTAAATAAACTTTGATTTGATTTTTTTCATGTAACGAGTAGCCAATTGTGCAGTTTTCACCAGTCTAGAAGGCACTTCTACCAATGTTTTTTCAACCATGGAGGCACCAGAGGGCTGGTTGTCACTTCTGCACCCCCCACCCACCATCGCAGTACACGCACGCACACACACACACATACACACACACACACACACACACACAGAGCACAAAGAGCCAGATTTGAACCCACAAGCCTGGAGGTGTGCGGCAACGGTACTATGCACAGAGGCACCATACTGTGTGTACATAGTCATTAACTCAAATTCCTTTGGTCAATAAAATCTGTCTTTCATAAACCACAAATGCTATTAATTGCAGCAAGGTAAAAGGTATATGAATTTCCACCAGAAGTCAGTTTGTTTTTAAAAATCCCACTTAAAGGTAGCAGTCTGAAGAGTTACTATAAATGACAGTTAAAACTAACCTCAAATTAATTAATTTTGAATGCTGTATTTGATTTCAGATCTGTTTTTTAATTATTTCTGATAATAAATATATACCAGCAGGTTTTCACAGTCTTCGTTGTTTTTGTCTATGCCACAAGGGGGCTCCAAACATACTAAACAGAGTTGGAATGAAAAGTCATTAGTATGTACATGTGTCTTTAGGTCACAGAACTGGAATGTGTAAGCGGTCAAACCAACGTGATCAAGTCTCACAAAACTGAGCTTAACCAAACAATAGAAGAACTGGAGTCGTCGCTCAAAGCAAAGGAAGAGGTGAGCGTCAAACATTCTGAACAAAGATATACTTTTTACCGCCTGTCTGCATTGCTTAACCTAGTATAACTAATGGACTCACACTTATGTATGTGTACTGTTATAAGACATTTAATGTGGCAGCATCACAGTCACATGTAGAACATAGAACTTATTTGCAATGAAGTTAAAACTCACTGAAGTTACAGTTAGTTTTGTCCTGTTCTTTTAGGAGCTACAGCGGTTGAAAGAGGAGGTGGACAATGCTAACCAGCTACAATTGCAAAGAGACACTCTTGCAGAGAAACTGCAGGTGAGAGTGTTTTCCTCACTGCTCAGATAAGTAAGTCCACGAGAGTCACACACTATGGATGTGGCCATTTAAAGAATTCCTAAGTGAATTCGTACAACAGCATCTTGTCCGCACAAGATTAGCTCGGAAGTTATCAGCACTACAAGCACAAAAATACACTCGGGAATGCAGAGACATCACTGAGGGGGTGACACCAAAAAGTGTCAGTCTGCAAGATGTTGGTCTTTCTTCCCCTCCACCCCAGATTATATTTTGAACGTCTGTTACCTCACCCGAGTGACTCCACTGGTACAGTTAGGTCATTTTTCAGTTACAAGGAAAACGTGCTCCGTCCTTATACGAAACCATTTCATGTTTGGTTGTTTCTGCTATTTGAAAGGATGGAGAAGTGTTACCATGTGATAAATACTATATAACCTCAGGTAGGTGGCTTTTCATGTGGGCCTTATTCGACCTCAAAACCCCTTACAGCACCATTTGTCTTTGAATGCAACCCCCATGCAGGAGACAGAAACCCGGAATAAGGAGCTGGAGGGACAGCTCACAGAGCTGGAGAAGCGTCTGGAGAGCAGTCAGCTGGAGCAGGAGGCCTTCCGCAGGAACCTCAAGACGCTGCTGGAGATCCTAGACGGGAAGATCTTCGAGCTGACGGAGCTGCGGGACAACCTGGCCAAGCTCATTGAAGGCAGCTAAAGACAGGCCACGCCCCCGCCAGGCCCAGGCGAATAACACAGCGACGTTGTGCAGGAACACTTAACAGACAAACTCAACGTACTCAACAGAGAGTCCTGCCTGCCCTCACTCCTCTCACACTGTATTACAGAATGCGTTCGATTCTTCTCAGACACTCGTTGGAGTTTAGCTATCATTTTACTTTCATGTGTTTGAGTTGTATTTCATCCTAACAAATATCCGCTACACATCTTCTTTCTTTCTGCCTATCTTTCCATTTTAAAAAGTAATTATACAACATGTGCATTACGTGTCTTAGGTATCAACAGTTTATTTATTTAGTAAGACGGTACGCTTCACAGCCCGTCTGTCCTTCTATTTATTTCTACATGACGAATGACAGGATCAAGCCAAGGCAAGGAATACAACAAAGAAAGGCAGAGGAAGTCTGTGTTGATGTCTTTCTCGGCCTTCATCTCGAAGAGGGACATGTCGGCTGCATGCGCCAGTCACCCTGTACGACGCAGCAGATGTGGGCAGGGTGGCAGGGGGCGGGGTGACAGGGGACCCACTGGTGGCCGCCAAAGGGATGCCGGATCTCAAGTGGCCGCACACCAAAGCCGCGCCCAGCGCTCACCTCCTCCCTCCACATTCTCCCACACCTCACCTTCGATGCCTGCTGGAGGCCCCGGGGTGCCACGGTCTGACGTAGCAGAGGGGCCACACACGCGTGGCTTTGCTGCGGGGGGGGGGGGGGTGAAACTCAGAGGTCCGCAAAACAAAGAGCAATACGAGAAGGAGAATCTGAAATCACTGCAATCTCAATAATCAGGTATTCCAGTCCTCTCCTGTCTGAAGCACACGGGAGGGAGGACCTCTCATTCAGACACAGAAAGGCTCTTTTGAGTTGCTTGGTCCAAAGTGACTTAAAAAAGGTCTTTGATTTCTATGTGCTTTTTTAAAAACGAATCTTTATACACTACTTGTAAGAAATGAACTGTATGCGACTGGATGGATCTGAAAAATAATTTTTGTTCTTTTGTGCAACGGTAGATCGGACTCCCTTTCATTTTCTGATTCTTTTAAGAAATATAATCATGATTGTTCTTCATGGAAGGAAGGTGGTTTTATTAATAGAATTTTTTTCCCTTATTTTATATGTGTGTATGGTTTGTGGGTATTATGGTTCTACTGATAGGTGCAAAAAACTGGCAATATTTTTGAATTATTTAAAAACATGAAACATGAGAGCAAGTCAACGGAATATAGCAAAGACCGTGGTGATGCGATGCAACGGATGACTTAGATTTTTAAAATTGTTTTGCCAAATATAGTTTATTGTACAGTTCACGTAAAGACGTTGCCTTTGGCATAAAGACACATCATGGTTTGCTTACTATGGTACTGTCTGCGGGGTATATTATTGCCAGAATTATGCGATATGAAAAAATGTATGTATACACTGAGAACATTATTTAAGGGCTTGTAGTTGGACTCATTTTTGGTTTGAATACAGCAAAAATTAGCATTGTACTACCAAACCTAAGCATTAATGTTAAACTTTGAAACGGAGTGTTGTCCAGGTAACGATTTTAAATGTTGCCAATTCCACAGGTTTACCGGGCAGGTGGCTGTGCCCTCTGCTGTGGTATCACTCCTGCCTGCCCGTCTCTTGGTGATCTTCTACATTGTGTTATCTGGAGCGATCCTTATGCCCTCATATACGTTTTCTTCTTCTGGTGTGCAGGGATGGTGTGACTTCCGGTTTTGTTTTAATTCCCCACCGCCACCATTTACAGAGTGCAAATTACAGCAGTTTGTCTAATCAAGGGAGTCCTGTACTGATTAAGTGCAGTTTGGATTTTTAAATACAGTGATAATAGATAAAGCAGAAGTGTGTGGAATCATTTATTGGAAAACACTGCAGATAAGACCCTGCATGGTGTGTGCGCCTGTGATTAAACCCCCCCCCACTCTGTGTAAACAGCCCCTTGAAAAGGCTCTCCCAACAAAACTGGCTAGGCCAGACCAGACTAGTGGAGTACTTAAAATAAAATTAATAAAAAAAAAAGGCAGATAAAATTTATTTTTTTATTGTATGTTAAAACGTCAGTGCAGGAAATGAAAGACTCCATTTAACGGTTTTCTTTACAAGGTCTTTATTGCCTTGGGGGAAGAAGAAAAAAAAAACTTAAAGATACAAAGCAGGAATACAGTCAGAGTAAAGGCAAAAACAAAACCATTAAAGCATTTTTCCCCATTTGAATCGTGTAGCCATTTTCAACATTGACTCAAGTTTTATTTTTATTTAAATAAATACATAATCTTGTCATTATACTCAATCGCATATAGTCCTTGTGAATGCAAGATTCAACAGTACTTCTTTACAGTATAATGTACATTTTAAAAGTATGTTTATAATTCATTTTATGTATATAATATTGCACATAGCTACTATCTAATCTTAAAATCAGGAAGTGAATTAATGAAAGCATGTGTAAGCCGTGGATATCCAAGATAAAATTAATTAGATAAGAGGGAAAAAAAAAAAAAAAAAAAAAACATTAGTGTTGGCTGATATAGTAGACATGAGGCTAAAAGACAGAGTTTTTTTTTTTTTAAATCAATGATATTTGTGAGTTACAGTGAACATACAAACTGCCAAAATATAAAATAAAATTACAGTACACTTACGATGTGAATCAACTAGCAGGCGAGGTTCCTCTACGCATCTACAGTAAGTCAGTACTGAAACTAAATCAAAAACAGGCTGTGCTGTACCAAGAAAACACTGAGCGACTCCGACACAGCGGGGCTCGGCAGCCAGCGAGGGAACATGCCGATGTACACGCACACCACGCACTTACAGTCGTGTCTACTGTATCACACTTGGTCACCTCACACAAGCGATTAACAGTCCAACTGGCCAAAGATTTTCCCCCGAAACATTATTTAAAAACAGTAAACCGTCCCTAATTTTTTGCTTCATGACACGATATTCGGTTTTGTCAGTGCAAATTCCGGGCTTAGTTTTATATAACTCGCCGATTTCCTAAACAACGGAGAGGGGTCGCATGGACAGTTTGGACCAGCGTCTTCTTCACTTTCTCAGAAATGCTCTTCGAGTGTTTCTTTCTCAGTAGCGCTTTAACTCTGTGTGCTGCCTTCCCAGGTTCATGACAAAACCAATGTGTGCAAAGGATTTGGCCCCATTTGGCCATATTTGGCCCGAGGACCGTTTCATACTGGTCCACAGCAAGTTAAATCAGCCGCACTCTGCAGAATTTGCAAACCTCCCCCTTTCCCCTCAAAGTATTTGGTCTTATTCAATCCTGCATCTAAAAAAAAGAAAATGTATAAAATCCTACTATAAAAAGAAAAGAAAAAGCAAAGAAAACACTAGTCCTACAGTGTAGCTTTTAACTTCATCCCTCCTCAATGCACAGACTGTCCTGTACTGTCCATGCCATCCCACCACTCACACTTCTCAGTGCAGCTAGCCGTGAACTGGGCCATTACCAAGCTCAGTATGTGATATATGGGAGCATCCGCATCTGTTATAAAACCTTAATCCAGCAGGCTGCAGATAGTGACACGTATCTGCTTTAGGACAGGTCAGAGTCACGTGGCAATAGGTGGAATGTCAGCTAATGCATTTTTTTTTTTTTTAAGCATCAAAAAACTATACACCCTACAACCATTCTCATAGTAAAAGAACCAAAGGCACACTGTTACGAAGGCTTGTAGCCTTAGCCATCCAAAAGAATACTGAAAACAGCTGGGTTTCACCAAAACATCACGCATGACTTGCAAACCTCCCCCTTTCCCCAGCAGGTCATTAAAACCGAATACTCTCCATAACACAAGTCCCCACACTTGGACAAAATCAGGAAAGCAGAAGCGTCGGTCCTTCGCCAGTCTCTCAGAATGGACTTGATCAGGTTTCTCAATGACAGAAGAACGTGCGCACGGAGTAGCCAGATGCAGTGTAACAGCTCAAAAAAAAAAAAAAAAAAACAACAATTTGCACCTTATACAGCTGTCAACATCTGGATAATCTGGCTACACGATTAGGCCGTTCAGAAACGTACAAAGCTGTATTGTTTACAGCTGGGAACAGAACCTGTGTGTCTGGCAGAAGAGGCATGCTGCCATTTTCTCTGGGGGGGTGTGTCTCACATCTGGCAAATCAAACCAAAATTATTTCAGTTCCTATACCTGCAACTGAGAACTCAGTATTATGTTTATTAAAAGTTTAAAATCCTAATGTAGCCATTTATCTTACCATTGTTTTATCACTTTTCTCAGTTTCACTCAGTACATTTCACCTGACTTCCATAATAATTTATTCATCTTTGTAGCTTGGACTAGATCTGGGGTGATGATCTTTAAAATCGTCCAATCGAAACATGCAACTGTGTTTGCTCTGGCTTACCCTGACATTGGTGCATTTATGCCTCTGGCTGAAAATCAGCAGGAAGCTGTTTATAAGAGCAGACGAATGGTTCAATGTTTGCCAGCTTGTGAATCCCGAACAGCGTGACACGTCTCCAGGTGCTGTGACTTACTCAGCACTCTCTCTGCCCCCCGTCCCTGCTCGTTCACACCACGCCCGTGCAATGGGAAACTTCTGGAAGGCACAGGAGTCACAACAGTAAGTGAGAATGACGTGAGCCAGACAGCCCCCCCCCCATCCTGTCACCCTCATAGTGACAATAACCACACAAAGGGGTCATTACACACTCAGATGATTGAGTTTAGTCAAACGCATGCATGCACGTGAGCGCACGCACACACGCAATAAACACATGCACTTCCTACATTTAAGACAGGCTGCCACTGTTAGCACCACAACACCTTGCGAAATGCCAGCACATCAAGTCTGAATACATATTTCAACCCCAGAAAAAAAGTGTAAAAATGTTTAAATTATCATGACACAAACATGCAGAAGCTAAAAAAAAAAACATAGATAATGGTGAGCTGGTTTCCTTTACAAAAAAAAAAACAGGTGCATTACCTAAATAAGATCAGTTTTCATCAAAATATGTACTGCAGTACTTGGTAACAGCTGACTGAAATACAGGGGAGAATGTGAGGTATTAACTTATGGAATACTCACTCAAAAAAAAAAATAAATAAAAGACTAAATAAAAGACTAAAATATCAAAATAAAAACAGAAAATGTCCAGGGAAACTAAAAGTAAAATTATATTGTCAAAACTCACAAACAAAATTATTATAATCACATATATAAAAACAATCGAACACCCCATAAGAATTTTGCTAATAAAAACGTATAAACAAAAGCACAGAAGTTTTTTCAGTGAAAACACTTTTCAGGATCCTTGCCATGACTTTCATTGACTTGTTGGGTAATAAAGTTCTTCAGTACTGTGAGCACAGTGAGTAAATAAACATGAAAGGTCACTGTGTGAGAGCCAAAACAGCATAATAAACGCTGCAAATGACTACTGCAAACAACCGCAAACAGAAATGGACAGAATTACTACAGGCATTTCACTGCTTTTAAAAATCCGAAGTTGTCATTGGTAATAATTAATTTTGAAACTATGAGGAACGCACACATGGAAACAGATTAGACGTGTCATTCAATATATTGTATTTTCTGTCCAAGGGTTTCTCTGGGAGATGTACTGATCATGTTGAGGTAGGAGGCATGTCTCCAAAGTCTTCTACAGTAGTCACAGATCACATGTGACTATGTACTTCTAACACTGGGCATTCACGTCAACACAACTAACGGTACCCTCAGCTCAGCCAGGAAAACTTTGCACCCCATATCAACACACATGGCGGTTATCACAAACAATTCCTCTGATCTGAAAGATTAAAAAAAAAATTATATATATGTCATACAGCAGAACCTGCCCTTTAAAGCTAACAGTGGCCCTGCTGTTAGAACAACTGGACTGGGCCACACGCCAGATCGCGCTCAATCACCTGAACGTGACACCTGCCAAAATGCCTACAGCTGGCAGCCTTTGAGAAAGTGCAGGTTCCTGCCTCTCCACTTATCTGCTCAAGCTCTACAAACAGACCATAAAACAGCAAGTGTGGAGGCACCTTTGGAATCACCGGGTGCTCAGGACAGGTTCCATGGCTGCACCCTCCAAAAACATTGAGCGTTTTTCAGCAGAAATCCAGCCAAACGCCGCAAAATATTTCATGTGATCTCATCTAACAGCAGGCTAGCCTCCATGTTGGAACAGATAATTCACATACGTTTAGCTTTGTTTAGAACACGTACATCTGTCAGTTACTCTCTCCACCCTCTTATCTCAACAATGATAACGTTATCAATGACACGAGACAGCGCTGCTATAATCTGTTAAGGACAAGTAAAGGTGAAAGGCAGCAAATCTCCTGTGTGAGCCTTCTTGGTTTGTGTACACACACATGAAATGCCACTCGGTGAATAGTTAGAAATTATGAGCTTTAAACGGAGAGTTTCTCAGAGGGGAAAAACATCAGTTTAGTCAGCAGGTGGCACTGCAGTTGTGAACAAAAATGGAATTACAAACTTTTTTTTTTTTTTTTTTTAAACTCTCATATGGTCAAAAAACATAATGGAACAAAAAAAACGGAATCAGGTACTTCTCAGTAACACAAAAGGCTATCCATCCATGCTGGGAGAAAATAAAAAACCACTGCCATTCATTTAAGAATACAGAGACATGGACCACTCGCCATTAACGTTTAACTGCACATGGTGTAGAAATACTACACAAGCCCCCCGTTAGAAAATTATCACCCCCCCCTCAGCAAGGCCCCCAGCAGCCAGGACACCTAACACTGCACCATCAATACAATGCTGTCTCTCTCTGGTGAGCAAACCTGCAGCATACTACAGAATGCTGTGTAGCCTCAGTGATCGATTAGACCCTAGCCATCTTCAGCAGGTCTTTTATGGTTACAGTGTTTCCATGACTACATGAACGTGTCACAGCAGTGTTTGATGCCGCATCGTTGCTTGCTGATCAGCTGAAGCACTCGAACCCTGGACTCCCTGCACAGCAAAGAGCAAGAAGAGGAGATGATCCAATAAAGCAACAGAACATTAAGCTGAATGAAGCCAAGACAATCACAATGATATGCGGAGCTGTCATGGCGGCCCCGGTATTTCTAAGTCACAAAGTCCAAATAACAACCCTTTGACTTTGATGGTTTGATCATGTTGCGTTTATGCTGTGTGTTGAGTACGCTTTCATGCGGACCAGTAAAGGTGGAACAACGTCTCTTAAAAGAAGGTGCAGGATCACTGACGTTTTAGCCAATAGTTACATTTCTGAAACATATTCAGCAATTTAGCCCACTCAGTAAGGAGTTGCATTTCAACATTTTTTTTTTTTTTGCTTCAAGCAAAAAAAAATGTCAACATGTTAACTTCAAGAGAGACGGCGGCGTGCTGTTGGCCCTAATCTCAGTTAGTGCAGTGTAAAAAAAAAAAAAAAAAAAAACACACAACTCATAATTAATACTGAAAACGTCAATTATTCGTCTCAACGGATAATGTTTAACTGAACGAACTTGAAACGTAAACAACAGCACGTTAAGACTTTGTGAAAAGGAAAATGTCTGCTGAGTAAAATTAATAAAAGCGTATACAAAGTATTCTTGTCAGAAAAGAGTACCATCCCATAAAGCAACAGGACTACCGACAGCACTGTGAGAAACGACTAGAAAAATTAGAATTAAAAAAAAAAAAAAAAACAGGGCATGGTCACAAATTACCAGGTCACATAGAAAAGTGTGCTATAGTGCTATAAACAGCAATGAAGACCTGCACTTCACCTGCAAATGTGAAAAGACAGAGCTGAGCAGATCCCCAGGTGATGTCACCCCTTAACAACGCAACACCTGACAGACACCACAAAACAACTCAGCCAAATACAAGCACCCGTTGTGCTACGCCACACTGCTGACTGCACCCTTGCATCAGCAACCGGAGCTGTATCTGAGTGGTTGGGCCAGAACTGAACCTTCACATCTTGTGCTCATTTAAAACTGCTTTCCTTAAGCTGACACTCATCTCTACTCACATTTCTAATAAGTCTTTCCAGCTCGTCCCAACAGAACAATAAAAAGACAACCTGTATCAGATCTGCTCACGTTGGAAGATCTCGAAAACAGTCTTTAAAAACATGACAAAAGTGAGATAAAAACAAGGAAAAATGAAGTTCTTTGTGTGTAGTATAAAAGGACAAAGTTTTGCTGGATTTCATAGGCAGCAGCTGTGGTCTACACTGGTAACTCCATAAACAAATATGACACTTAATTTCACACAAAACAATATTTTTCTTAAAAAAAAAAAAAAAAAAAAAACAAAAGCACCGCACCGATGAATGCTGAGGTGGTTCTGTGCACGTTGGGCAGGTGGTCGGGCACCACTGCCGGCCACACGGTGGCCCTCTGGGAGCTGTTATAAGCTGTTATAAGGCCTCACTCCTCACATCGTGTTCCTCTCACTCACTATCTACTGCGCCTGGCACAGGGGCGTCGATGGGGAAAATGTGATTTAATAATAATAATAAAAAAATTTTTTAACTATTCATAATGATAGAATAGGAGAGCGTGTACTGGGCAGCGACACATGAATTTCAGATGAAAGTTGTGTTCTGGTGACAAAGTAGAACCGTATTGTGCGCTGACCCATGACTATGACAGAAGCCCAGGTGTGTGTGTGTGTGTGTGTGTGTGTGTGTGTGTGTGTGTTGGGGGGGCCTAGCTTTCCCAGTCGGCACAGGGCAGCCCCTCATCCTCGGACTCCGACTCGGGTGAGGCCTCCTTGATGCGCCGCAGTGCTTCGTGGATGCTGCGCGTGAGCGGGTCGGCAGTGTCGCGTAGCTCCCGCTGCTGCACCTTCTTCAGCTTCACGCCCTTGCGAATCTGCGCCAGGATGTTGTTGCCGTCGTCCTCGTCCGGGTCGGGCCGCAGCACGCGCAGCTCTGCCTTGCGCAGGTGGAAGCTGCCGCGCTTCAGGGAGGCCAGCACCTCGTCCATGGGGGAGCTCGCTGTGCGGCAGGGGAACAAGGGTCAAAGGTCGGCCAGGACACGACAGGCTACGGCAATTTAGCCACACCTTCCAAATCAGTTCACTGCAGATGATGTTGGTGCATTTTTCTTATAAAAATCTACTGACTGAATCGCCAAGTGTATTTTTTATTGAGCTGAATGCTAAACCCTTCTGCTTGATATACCAGACTTCACTATCGCATGTTAAAGCTTCAAACCTGGAACATCATTACACCTCACTCCATGCTAACATGGGCCAGGAGTTTCCCAAATGCACTGAACTCCACAAGTACAGATGGTCCCCGAGTTACTAAGGTTCAACTTTTTCCTATCTTACGATGACGATAGCAATACGACAAAAGTTTCATGCAGCAGGCAAACAATGCAGCGTACATGGTACAATACGTTGGGATGCCGCAGGGATGTACGCATCTCCTGCCTTGTGAGATGCCCTTACTCACACCAGCGATCGACAGAGTTCAGTTGTCTCGATGTTAGAGTGTGTATTTTTGTTTAGATTGCATATTTATTTTGTCTCGACTTACAATATTTTCAAGTTACGATGGGGTTGTTGTAACACATCTCCATCGTGAGTTGGGGACTACCTGCACAAGGTAAACGCGTTGAAACGTCATTCAGAGATGCAGATCCAGTTGTTCAGGTAACATTTGGACATTTCACTGCATCATCCATCAACAGAACCCAGTGTCTAAACATCGCTCTGTTCTTACGGACCCACATGTGAAAGAGTTGCTTTGAGTGGCCGTCACTGAGTACAAACCAGACCTGAAAAGGACTGTGGAAGACAAAGGCTGCCAAGTGTCCCACTGAGTAATCAAGTCAAGTGAACCGGTAGGAAAAGACTTAAACAAGGCAGGAAAAGACTTAAACAAACTGATAACTTAATCTAATGACATAACAGCCCAATGATAGAACAGCTGCTACTGTGTCATGAGGCTGTTGTAGTGGTGATGGACATGTGATGTGGCTGTTTGCAGTGGGGTGGGGTTTTTTTGGCTCTTCATGCTGGACTAGTTTGTCACCCCTGTTCTAGATTAAAAAGCAAGACTATTGTGCTTTATGTGGACTCCCCACATGGCCCAGGTTCGTACCTCTCCTCCTCTGGGAAGCTTCCAGGGCCGCTGTCTTTTTTAGCTTCTTCCTGGCGTTCACAAGCTGGCTGCTGTCGAAGAATCGGGCTGAAACAGGGCCAATGGCCGACGCGACAGCCGCCTCCTTCTCCTTGTCTCTGGGCTCCTGAACTGGGCTTTCCGGCTGCCCCTGGGCCTTATCCTCTGGCTCCTTGAAAGCAGGGGTGGGCAGGGGCAATGGAGGAGGCAGTGGAGGTGGTGGAGGAGGTGGACCAGGGGACACCGGGGAGACAAGTGCAGTCAGGTTGCCTCCTGGCGGCAGGGAGGCAGGAGCAGTACCGGGGTGAACTTTGAGGGCAGTGGCGCCCCCTGGAGGTAAGGAGGTGCTTTCATGCTGGCTGGCCACTGTGGCCGTGGTATGGCTTTCCAGTGGCTCGAGAGCTGTGCTGTTCTCCTCTGACTGAGCAGCAGTTGTTAGTGCCTGGGGCCGGTCTGAGCCCACACCCGTACCAGACAATCCTGCACCTTTCCTTCGGGCGTATGCCAACCGGAGTCTAGTGGACTTCAGTATTACTTGACCTGGGTATCTCTACAGAGAAATGAAATGTAGAAACAAGTACATCAGCCACACATATGAACGAATATGAAAACAGCCTCTCCAAACAAGGTTGTCTGGGGAAAGAGCTATTTTGAACCTGCACACATAGCTTTATTATTCATAGTCAGACAGTACATTTAGATTTTAGCAGAATGACAGAAGAATGACAAAAGAGACTTAAATGGTTTGGAGCAAGACTTAGATGGTTTGGACACGTGCAGAGGAGGGATACAGAGTATATAGGGAAAAAAATGTTGAGGATGGAGCTGCCAGACAGGAGGAGAAGAGGAATGCCAAAGAGGAGGTTCATAGACGTAGCGAGGGAGGACATGAGAGAGGTTGGGGTGACAGAGGAAGCTGCAGAGAACAGGTTGGTATGGAAAAGGGTGATCCGCTGTGGCGACCCCTAGAGGAAGCAGCTGAAAGAGGAACAAGACGACAGAAGAATGACAAAAATAAGTCCTGCTTTATTCATTATACCCTCTAAAACACTATTAGGCAATATATAAAATGTGATTTAACCACGGCGAGTCACCACCGCGTGTGTTCTCACCTGCTTGAAGCTCCGCAGACGGTCCAGTGTTGTCTGTCTTTCCTGGCTGACTTGGCTGTTCCTCTTTTCCTCTTCCTTCTGTTCTCTCTGAGTGTCACAAACATGCACAGAATATGTGAGAATGGAACAACATGACTGCCCTTTCTCAAGCTGTGCCAACAAGCCAATAACATGAACAACCAACAAATCATATAACAGAGAAACTACAAGTGCACAGGCAGTAATTTGTTGTACCTGTTAGTTTCAGTGGTTTTCACCCCCTTCCCCCCATTTGGGTACAAAGAAACAGAATAAAAGACAAACTTTGAATATCAGAATTTAATATATTGCTAAATGTTTTATAGCCTTATGCATAATCTACGACTACTTATATTTCCCTTAATATTAAAACATTTTGTTTTATTTCACACAATACTGTATTCCATTCCATTGTTTATAAAAATCAGTCATGTTCCATAAAAAATTTTAAACATTATAATTCAGCTGTATTATAAATTAAAATTTGAATAATTATTTTGATTTTGTGATTTTCTAAAAGCCCTGTGGTGGGTTGGCGCCCCGCCCTGGGTGTCCCCTGCCCTGCGCCCTATGTGCTCTGGGATGGGCTCCA
>JABJVR010000095.1:3828817-3841773 GCA_025773905.1 Chitala chitala | reverse complement strand
GTTGTGGTGTGGGGTTGTGGTGGGGCGTGGTGGGGGCGGGCGGGGGCGGGGGGCGGGCGGCGGCCCCCTTGTCGGCCTTCACAGATCTACATCTGTGAACAGACTTGTCATATTGGCACCATAGTGTGAGATTTAAACATCTGTTCTGCTTAGCGTGGCTAAGAAGGGGTTGGTAAGCTGTCTGTGCTACAGTATTTGCTGTGTCATCCTTGTTATCATGATGCAAGAGCAGTAAGGTTGACTGAAAATCTCTGCTGCTGCCCTTAGTATGAGTATGCATATTGACAGTCCCGTTACCAAGGTAACAGGATGCCCCTTTCAGTTTCACTGCAGGAGAGGTCAAAAGGCATCCCTCCTCAGCGTAGCAACAAGATGGGTATTGAATTGAACACCAGCTGAGCATAGGGACTAAGATCAGGGCTTGTTTAGGGTTTATTTGCTAACTGTAGCCTTTTCCATGATGTTCTCAATACAGTAAATTTCTTTGGGCATAACTTGGGAGAAGTAGCATTGGCCAGAAATCAAAATCAGATCTCCTGCAGAGCAGGTGAGAAATGGCACTGTGACGTTTGAGGATTGTCTCTTCCTGCCATTGTTCTGGCTTTGTTTTAGCACTGGCTATGATATGGGGGCTCAGTTAGCTCATGTTAAAAGTCTCCTTAGGTGACCAGGATCAGGACACCAGTCCAATATGTCCTCAGTCCAGAGTCCAGACACCTTTCCCGAGGTGATCAGAATTACTGGAGCTTTTACGTGCAGAAGGTGAGACGGTGAGCTTTCATTAGCTTTGGGACACTTGACAAAGAAGCCTCCCTCACATGAAGTGGTCTGAAGTTCACACAGACACAGAATCACGAGGTTTTCTTCTGCCTGGAGTATCTGGGGAGGGGAGGGGGTGTGCAGCGGCAGCTTTAGGTCAGGGGCTCTGAAATCCCTGCTCAGGGACCCTCTTTAGGGGAGGGGAGTTGGAGAATTGAAAGCACACTGCCTTGTGTCGGTTACCAGAAACTGTCTGGCTGTCAGGCCTGGCTAACATGTGGAAGGAATTTATGACCTACTTTTCATTTCCGTGTTTAAAACGATACGCACACAGCACGGAAAGAAAAGCCGATGTCACCGTTCCATTGGGTCCTCTTCTCCAGGGGCAGGTCAACTGCCAGCAGAGCCATGGCTGTGGTAACACACGCATCCGAAGTTGGAGGTGTAACCGGAACGTGCGAACATGAGGCATTTATTTCTCTTTAGTGATCAGTGGTTCCTTTGCAATGCTTATCACATTAGCAAAGTTATTCATATATTCATTACATAAAACAACCAAGACAATAAAACGAAGACAATACCATTAGATGCGTGACGTTACCCAGCATTCAATGCATCTTCATTTGAAGCCAGAGGGAGAAGAAATCGATCATTATAGACATTCCAGACTAACACACAAAATCAATGGGTTCAGCAGAAACAGCACAGGAAACCATAAATATTTCCTTTACAGATCTTTCAGGGAACTAGACTTGCCGGTTGTGTTAAGACCTCATAAGAAGAGTACAGGCGTGGTGTAGTTGTCAGAACTGGCCACTTGTATGTTAACCTTGTGTCCTTTGTATGAGCTAGTGAATGCTAACCTGGTGTTTTGAAGTGGTGGGATATTAAACTCTGGAGTATTAGCTGAGCACCAGCAGTTAAACGGTATGCACTCTTGCATATTTATGCAAGAGGACCCTTAGCTCAGGTCGACCTGCACCCTTGTCTGCGTGGAGCTGATGGCAGCGCTGTCACTGAAGAGATGTGAGATCACTGTCTCGGGGCAATTAGGATTTGTCTGCCAGGCAGCTCAGTTCTTTATAACGTCTCGGAGCGACTCCGTTCCTGTTGCCTCCCCCCCTCCCCGCAAGCTGCTCGTCATGCATTCGTTTAACGGCTGCCGAGAGCGGGGGGGATCGCACTCCGAGCTGGAGTGTTCTGGAAAAACTTACTCCTGCGTGTGACCTGGGTCCTGGCAGACCGAGGCTCTTGTTTTATGGATTCAGCCTCAAACGGCTGCCAAAAGCAAAGTGTCATGAAGCTCGACCCTTTCCAGAGTTTTGGTTTAAACTCCTGTCAGTTGGCAGCTACGTTTGGGTGAAGGGTACTTCCTCTGTTCAGAGGGAAATGTGGCTGCTCGAGGAAGCAACTGTGCAGAGAGGGCAGTTCTGTTCTTGTACATTAAGAGATGATAAGAATGAATGTGTCGGTGCTAGGGGTGCTGTTTTTCTGTGTTTGAGTGAGACCTGTTTGCTGACAATATCACGCCAAATTTCACTGAACCTGGAATAACGTCTGGACTCGCGTACCACAGGGCCAGGGTTGTGCACAGTCCTACTACTGACATTTACCATTGTAACTCTGGTCAGCGAGAACATGAGAGCCACCGAGGGGGACCACAAAAGTGGGTCAGCGGTCCTGCAAAGCGGCCCGATCCGTTCACGGGCTCAGGAAGCCGAGAGCAGCCAAGGAGCGGAAAACCTGGCTGCCTCTTCCGGTTGTTTTTCCAAACGGCTCGCTTTTCACTAAGAATGTTTGAAAGCACAGGATGCCCTCAGCATACACGCACCCGATTGTGTGGCAGTAAAAGTGTTTCCATGGAGTCTGACTTTCCCTGGCCTAGATCAAGCCAAACGAAAGCACGCATTTGTTTGGGTCAGGTGTAATGGTGAGGTGTTTTCCCTAACATTGTTTGTCAAACTCCAAGCTTATTGCCAAGTTCTGAATTCAAAGCATGTGCACAACAAAATGAAAGAATATATTATACTTTCCCAACTATTCACTAATTCCTGGACTGAATATGTCGTTATTGATTACACAGAGGTATTGTGTAATGTACTGTGTAATTAAGTCTTTTTTTTTCTGTGCACACTAAGTTGGAAAACCATCTTACTAATACAGATGCTCTCACTGTACTGTGTGTATAAGCAGAAACGAGGTGCTTTGTTCCTAGATCTGAAGGCTTGGGTTACAAGGAATTCTTTTGTGCTTGTGAATGGCTGTGAGGTGTTAATCAGCAGCTAATGACACTGCTTAAAGCTACAGCAGTCTGCTTGGTCACTTAGTGATGTATGGAGACATGATCCTATGGAGTTATCACAGGAGTTTGCCTCCCTCACCGCATCCATCTTCATAGGGTGATGCTCGGTCTTGATTTGAGATGGGTCTCATGGATGACCGAAAGAGTCTGTCTCTCTGAAGATGGGTTCGTGACCTAGAGCAACAGGAAATCTGAACGGCCTTCAGTAGAACAGGAAATATTTTGATTCAAGCAAGCTGTTTATTTTGGAGTAATGAAAGACAGTTTTGTTGTATGCTGTCTTTTCTCTGACAGATATCTTTCAGTGGTTCACCTTGATTGCTATCTTTGTCAGCATACAGACAGCCTTGTGGTATTCTGGGGGTGGGGGTGGGGTGACCTTTGCTTATTTTGCAATCATATGCACAAAGTGGGCAATGAAAGCCCAGAATGGTTCTCAGTTTTTATAAGATTTAACTTCAGTTTATTGTTGTAGGACGTTTTCCTGTCTTACTTCTTTTGATCAGTTTAACAGTGAGCAGTAACATAGAACCCAGGATATTTTTTTTTGTTCTTAGTAACTCTTTTACAATACAAAACTTTTTTGGGACCTGGACGTTTTAAACTGTGCAGTATGCCAGTTAAAACCGAGTAATTTTGCTAGTTTCCTGAGATGGTTTTACATTTGCACATCTTTTTTTTCCCCCTGCTAAAAAATAATCGTCAACGTCTTCAAGTACCGTCAGATATGTAAAAATTGCTGGGAGTTCAACGTGTCTTCACAGTTGACTCGATTTGGGTTGGAAGTCTTAATCTGGGTTGGAGGGTTGACAGTGGCAGTTTTGCCCTCTTTCCGCAGGATTGTTCCTCATCCTGGGCCTTGTGCTGTACCCCGCTGGCTGGGGTTCGAAGAAGGTTCGGAGCTACTGCGGGCAGGACGCGTCTCCCTACAAGCCGGACATGTGCTCGCTGGGCTGGGCCTTCTACACAGCCGTTGGTGGAACAGCACTCGCCTTTCTTTGTGCCATCCTGTCTGCGCAGGCTGAGATTGCCACCTCCAGCGACAAGGTACAGGAGGAGATAGAGGAGGGCAAGAGCCTCATCTGTCTGCTTTGACCCACTCCTCTCACCCCCTCTAGTTCCCACCCCCACCAGAGGGCAAGGGTCCCGGCCATCAGGTGATCTTTACAATCAGCAAAGGGATTCAGACCATGTTCGCTCCCTGTCTGTGTGTTTGCTTCAGACTTACGTGTGTGTGTGTGTGTGTGTGTGTGTGTGTGTGTGTGTGTGTGTGTGTTTGTGTCTGTGTCTCTTAATGGCACTCAGAAAGGAGGCGTCCAGGTCTGTAGTGTCTATATATGTAAATACTGTAGAGAATGACATAATGGAAAACATGGGGATTTCATCTAACACCCCTCCCCCTTCCCCAAGTTTTGAGAACCAGAGTGTCTGTAGTAGATCACCAGTCACTGATTCCTGGTGGAAATGGTCAAAATACTTGTGCAACGGAAACCACTACTTGGGAAATAAGCTGTAATAGTTTCCCTCGTTTTTGCCTTGATTTATTATGCTACCGAATGTAATTTTACGATGGACACAAGCTGAAACTTGACGAGGCCAATTAAAACCTGGTCTTTTTGGGACGGTGTTAAAAAATGGCTCTGTTCACACCAGCACATGCATCCGTGAGTGGACACAAAGAGGGAACTGTGGTCAGATGGGGAACCCAGTGCCAGGGGTGGCACACTGGCAGAGTGGCACGCTGATGTGCACTTGGATAAAGCCTCCCCCCGTCGCCTTTCAGCAGCCATGGAGTTTCTCTCCTTCAGAGATCACCTGAGACCGGTCTCACGGCCCTCAAGTGTGTAGCGCAGTAACACGGTGTTGGCTTTTTCACATGCATCCTGCGAACTTTTCGCTTCCTCAGAGGATGAAGAGCTGGAAGGAGATGCTCACCTTCAAACCTTATCTTACCACACGCCAAGGCCTGCCTCCTGCAAAATGGGCCAGACTCCTTCCCGTTCCTGCTTTGCCACACGCCAAGGCCTCCCTCCCACAAAATGGGCCAGACTCCTTCCCGTTCCTGCTTTGCCACACGCCAAGGCCTCCCTCCCACAAAATGGGCCAGGCTCCTTCCCGTTCCTGCTTTGCCACACGCCAAGGGCTGCCTCCCGCAAAATGGGCAGGACTCCTTACCGTTCCCGCTTTGCCACACGCCAAGGCCTGCCTCCCGCAAAATGGGCCGGACTCCTTCCTGTTCCCTTTGCCCGGCAGTGTTAATACCCAGCCTCTGTTGTTTTTCTCCAGCAGACTTGATATATTAACAGTAAAACTCTCCTGAATGCCAAACCAACAGCACCACTGCTTATGGAGATTCAGCAGTGTCCTGGGGCAGGGGGAGGGTTATAAAAAACATTTTTTTTTTTTTAAGCCTTGTTTTCATTTGGAATGATCCAAAATGTTCAATTTATGTTACTGGAAATAGAGACTGCGAACCCTTCCCTCACTGCCAGTGTGGAAGAAGTGTGAGGAGTCTATATACTGCCACGTACTGCCAGCAAAAGTGCCAGTCAGCTGCTGCCTCTGACGGCTTTACTGCTATCCCAGACTGTTATGGTCTCAGGCAGGTTTTATATGTAGTAGTTCTCCAAGCTGACTGCTCACTTGCCCCCCCCATTGCTTCGTCTCTATTCTGCTGTGGGTTGGATCCCAGGAGGTGAGTCACCACCGCAGTCACATGTTGCAGTGAGTTTAAAAACTGTACACTTGGCTTGTCCCACCCAGCGCTGCATCTAGAAAACCGCTCGATTACTTCCAGATACGATAGCTCATCTTGCCATCTGCTCTTCTTGTATTTTTGTTCAGGAACTCCAGACAATAGACTACATCAGCACTTTAGTGCAAGAATTTCCATGAAAAATTAACCCTTCTTCTCCTTTTGCACAAGATGTTTAGCCCCCCACCCTTGCTTTGTTGTATGACCCTTTGTTATGGAACTAAGCAGGTTAATAAGCCTTATTTTGTGGTGACACAACTGAGCCAGCTTCACACACGAGTGTTAACTTCCTGCTTTTAAGTGTTGTGGGTAATTTTTGTGTTGCTGAGTTCGGAACATGGGAACCCCTTTAGCGACTCGCTCTGTGGGCTTGTAATTTTCGGCTGAAGTACCAAAACAGCAATAAGACTCAGAAACAGAAGCGCCTTAATAGGAAGTCTAAGCTATACACTCCACAGGTGGACCTGGGTGGACCTGGGTGGTCCTGGGAGTACCTCCACTGCCTGCCTGCCTGCCGTCAGGATGGCACAGAAGTAACGTACAGTAAAGTAGTACAGCCTCAGGCCCACAGTCATCTGGGAGCTTGGCCACAGTTGGTCTCTCTTAACCTGGCTTCCCAAACTGAGCCCAGTACTCACACTACACTTGCAGGTGTGTATGTTTCCATATGCTGAAATATTCTTTTAACCTGAACTGGGAAATCGTGTGTATTTGTCTGGAAGACATACAAAAAATAAATGCTTTGCAAATTAATATATTCGTGCCGTGGGGCATGTTTCAGAAACGATTGTGGACTTTGTGCAGTAAACGTAGTACATAGGCCACTGTCGCGGTTGTGATGATTGTAAATTGAACTGATAGTAAATGAAAAGGAGAGAACCACACGCCCAGTGTTGCTTTGATGGTGTGCAGAAATCCAGCTCTATTAATGCTGGTCAAATTATAGGGAACAAAGCACAGTGAGATCATGTGATCCACTAAAACCTCACATTTGAAACCAGTAATTCAATTCTGGGCTTGACGTGTGTTTAAAAAAAAAAAAAAAAAAAAAAAAAACAAAAACACCTTGTGTCCCCACAAAGAGAGATGTTGCGCATCACCATTTGTTGTGCATTTTTGTTATACTGCATATTTGTATGTGTTTTGCTGGGTGCCCTTTTTTTTGCGCAAGGAACACACAAATTCTCTGACAGATGTGCAATATGATACGATAGTTCTCTTTCTTCCTGAGGAGCAGTAGAGCGCAGGTGTGGAAGTACAATGTTTGGCTAACAGATGTGGAACCAGGAGCGCCCTCGCATAAGATGGAGTTAATTAAAAACTCTGGAGGCTTGACTCTGTTTCAGGCCAAAAAAACTGCACACTGGCCCACATGAGCTGCACCACAGACTATCGTTCCAGTGTGTTCGACTTCAGGGTCTCTCTCTCAAGTCTTCATTTGACTTCTCTTAAACATGTTAGGTGTTACTGAATGAATATGTTAATTACCGCTTTTTGCCTCGCTATACTAAAATCGATTCGTAACATCTCGCGTGATTGTCTTCGTTAAATTAAGCGAATTAACGAGATTGCTGTTGCATGTTTCTGAGATGAAAGAAGCGATGGGAACTGTCGACTTCCACGCAGCAAACGGAAAAAAATATCAATGCGTTGGCTTTCCTGAGTGTGAGGAAACGTGGAGCAGAGCTTGGCAGCAGCAGCATTGTTGGAAGCGCAGACAATGGCTCAAGCTGTTGCTGCTAAAAATGGAAAGAGGAACAAACATGCTCTGAGACGCGAACGTGGAGATCTTTGATAATGTTCCACAATACCGCGTGTTCAAAGGCCGCAGAGGCATTTTTCCAAGGTGAGACCATCACTTGCTCTGTATTCCCACTGTATGGCCCAGAGCACGCACAGAGATGGCGAACGCCCATCATCTGAACCCGCGCGTGGACTCAGACGTGTCCATGGGGACATGACATCCAGACCGATGTATCTTCCAAGGGGACTTTGGTTTGAAATGGGACTGACTGACTGTGTATTTTTAAACCTCTTCATGCATTGCATTTGGGTGGTGAGGTCTTATAATTCTTCTGATTACCTCCACCGTTTCTTTACACAAGTGCTTGCATTTTTCCCATGTGGAGGAGGAACCCTTTTTTTTTTTATAACTGCCAACTGTAATTCCCTTTGCCATGCCTGGATTACATTATGGGAATATTTTGTGAGGTTTGGCTGTTTCTAAACCTTCAAACACGACTGCTGTGTGAGTCTCAAAGCCTTGTGCCTCAGATTGACTGTTTATCTGTTCTATGTTGTGGGGAATCGTGTTTTTCAGTAGAGTGCAGAATTGCAGCAGCATTTTCCCGATGCCAGAAAATCACTTGTGCTCCTTTTGAAATAAAGAAATCCTGTGTTGTTTAACAGCCTGTTTTGTGTGTTTTGCTATACATCAAGCCCTCCTCTCCACAAAGTAACCAGCCGAGACCTCCAAGGTAAGAGCGCAGTGCTGTTAAATAGGCTACCTTTTGTCTTAACGTCAGCTGCCTATTTAACTTTGGTGACTTGTTTCAAGGTCCATACTGCCAATTTCAAACAGGCCCCTCCAATCCTTGGGTTCAGCAGAGCAGGGACATGAGTGATATGTTATTGGTCCCTACTCATTGTTACCCTGGGAACAGTCCACTTTGTATTACAAATAAATGGCATAAGTATAATATGGCATTAAAGCATTGCTATGACTGATATGTATGCTAGTGCTGTTTATTACCGTGATCTTAAGTTCTGCTTTTAGGTCTAAACTGTTGGTTACTGTGTCCTCATCTGTGCAAATTCAGGTCATCACCTGAAATGTTGTGCACTTAAAACTAGCCAACAAGTAAGAGAAATATGTGGCATGTTCATCCCAGTGCATATTATATAGGGAAAATTATGCACTGATGGACTAAAAGCTGAAGAAAATCCAATATCCGATCCTGGTGTTAGGCTGACCCCTGCTGGTAGCACACGAAGACACGACTTTGCTTTCGTACTGTTCCAGTGGAAGCAATAGCTGCGGGTAAGAGAGTGGGGCCTCAGACCAGCTCTGCGCCTGGGCATTTACACAGTGCACGTCTATTCATAAAGTGAATGATAAATTAATAACTCTGCTCTAAGTTTAGCATCTTTTTTATCACCCTTATATGCATTATGCATTAACCTTTCCTCCGAAGTATCCTTCTACCGAGGATCGCTTCCCGAAGCTGTTCTTTCGTCGGTTTGTGAAATTTCCGTTTAAAAACATTCACAGGCTGGACTACAAGTATATCTGGAAGTAAGATAAGGAGTTTGCTTTTTATTTAGTGTTAATACAATAAATATACAAAACTCAAAACTATTCAACATGCGACAGAAGGGGACAAGTGCATTTTTACAGTACAGTGAGGTTCAGGACAATGGTAGACCAGTTTTACAAAATATACAAATATCCCTTAAAGTCTGATTTTAAATATATTCAAATCCATAATCACATAATCACTCGAGTTCACATTTCTTTCCGTTTCAGTGTTTCAACTACTTATGTCATTGATTAAAACGTAAAATGTAAAGTCACGTTTTTTAACAGACAGGAAAAAACCATCATTGTACCTCCTTGGAGTTCCATCGATTTTTATAGTTAATGAAAGCATTTAAAACTAAGACTGCATAAAATATGTCAACAGAAGCATTCAGGTGCCATCAGCACGAATGTTAAAAACATTGCCTCCACCCCCTAAAAAAAACAAAAAAAATGAAGTTCGAACACAGTCCAACACAAATAACAAAGTGACGCCACGGTACTGTCCATGTATTTAGAAAACTTAAAAACCTGGAAAATATTACTTTGTATTTGAACCTGGCATGAAGGCTTACAATAATGCATTTGGAAAAGCACGTAAGCAGGGAACAGGGTCGCTGACCACTGCCTAATGATGATATCTGATGATATGTGCTGCACTCAGGCTGTGCTAATGCAGTCAACAAACCAACAGCTGAATTTAACAGTTTAATCATTTATCCCAGTTCATAGAAATAAGAATGTTTTCAAAAATTCATTTAAGGTACAGACTGCAACCACCTGTTGGAAAATATAACTTCCATAAATACCTCTTCATATTCCTGTTCATTCTGCATTTGCATCACTAGAAATTAAAAAAGGTTGAAAACATGCAAGTGCTGTTTCATCACAGACAATAGTTATACAACTTGGAGATAAGGTTTGAGCAGTGATTTCATTTCTCTATGCTTATTTAGAATTTAATTGATATTCACACTCAGGCAAATGACCTGTGAATTATTAATTAGCAATACCCTCTATGCATAGAAACCTGAGTATTACTACCTTAAAGTAAGATCAGTTAGGGAGGTTTTATATAAAGGCAGGGGTATTTTATTATAGAATGATTTATTCTACAAAAAAAAAAAAAAAAATGATGTATGCCTTCTGATTTGTTACAGAATTGACTCATGCACCAAGTAGGAATAATATGCCACCTTTGAGAACAACAGCCCATAATTAAATAATTAAGAAATCTATGAAGCAAAAAACATGGGACTTATCTAATTAATATGAAGGAGAGATGGTTTTTCTGGGCTGACGTTAAAAGCAGCTACAGGGCCTGATCAGAGTAAAATGCAAACTGGCACTTTCTGATGTCCAAGGAGAAGAGAGGAGGTGCACAGGTGGTTAGTGAGGAAGAGCAGCTGTGTCAGTCTGGAATGGTGCCTCTCAGAATATCACAGCAAACTGGGGGGGTTAAAAAATTGGGGGGGGGAATCACTGACTGCCTGGAGTTGCAGCATAACTGCATGGTGTTCAGGCAGAGGTGCAGTATGACTGGATAGTGTTCACATGGAGGAGTTGCGGCGAGACTGCATGGTGTTCAGGTGAAGTTGTTGCAACATGACTTCAGGGTGTTCAGGTGGAGTCATCTCAACATAACTGCTTGGTGTTCTGGCAGAATTCTCACATCACAACTTCATGGTGTTCAGGTAGAGTTCTTGCAGTGGGACTGCAGTGTTCAGGCCGAAAAGTTGCAGCATAACTGCATGGTGTTCAGGCAGAGTACTTGTTGCGTGCGGGCTCATGACAGTTTCTGCACATCTTGTCACCTTGTGTCTAACAAAGGCATGTGTTTCCTGAAACCAGCAGGTGAGCCCCCCCCCCACCATGATGCTCAGTCCTCACAACATCGAATGCCCCACCTCCACTCTGACCATAGACCCCTAAAATCTGATCTGAGTTCAGGTTTTAAGATCTTCTCCATAACTACTAAAACGTGGAGCAGGAGAAACAAAGGAAAAGGAAATGACATGGTGCTCGAACAAAGTGTCACGTCTGAAAGGCGACAGACGGACGGCAGATTACGGAAGAGAAAACGGAACAAACACACCGTGCATGTGGAGAGTTTGAGACTTTACAAACCGCAGCACCATGGAAGAAGTTATAGAAAACACTGTGGGCATGTCAGAATTCCCCACCCAGTCACTGACTGGAATAAATGCTGTAGAGTAATATGGTGGGAGTGTCCAAAGTTGTTCTGTGGCAAATCCTGAATGCTGCCTTGACAAAATGTGTCTGAAGCATCATTTTGTTTATAATGGAAAAACATTGACAACTTTGTCTGACAGAATGTATTCTCAATCACACACACACACACACACACACACACACACAAGATCAACAAATCAACAAATCAAACTGTTGCGTATCATCACAGCCCGTAAAAAACAATCAGTTAAAGAAAGCAGTCAAACAGGGCTTGTGTATTCATCACTCAGGCATACATCTTGATGCATTTCAGTTTCCTGAAAATTATATTCCAAGGTCTTGTTGTCAAGTAACAATAACCACAGGAATTCTAAATGGGTGACGTTCTCCAGACTTTACTCTCATGGTTGCACAGATAAATAAATTCTTTTTTAAACAGTATATCTAGTAATGCTGATTCAGGTACATTTCAATTAATCTATCCGCTGACTCTGTCAGGGTGCCATGACCCCCTCCCCTCTCTGCCCTTCCCCCTACCTACACACATCTACCCAAAGAGAGGTTTTTGGAGACAGCAAGCCAGCACAGAGGAAGCAGAGTCATTTTTCACGCGCTGGGAGAGGACCGACTGTGGATCACGATGGAGGGGCTGTGCCCTGCAGAGAAGCGGGGGACGCGTGGATGACCACCCCCCCGTACTTGGGCAGACCAACCACGCCACTGCGTTCGGTCCTTTAAGCCTTTCTCCTTCTGCCCCGTACGTACTGATGCGGAGGGGCGGACATGACCAAGCCGGACGGTGACCCGGAGGCGCATTATGCTAAAGGTGGCAAGCTCATGTTGGTCCGATTCGAAGCCCATGCACAAACGCCAACGGACACAATAAGAGACATGCTGCAGGACAAGAACAGGGGCGGGGCCGTAGCTGGTTGCCAGAGATTATTAAATAAACCAGAAGGCGGAACTTAAGAGTCTTTGTACGGGCTAGAGGGCAGGACATGGAAAAAGGGGGCCACGGCAGGCTGGGAAGTGTAGTGTGAGTATGGGTAAACGAGCTGGGCTGAGCAGACGAGCTCTGGTCAATCAGGTCTAGTTCTCCTTGAAGGCCCCCCTGGCAGCGCTGGAGGCTGCGTTGGCTGCCGCTGTCTGAACAGTCTTGTTGGACATGACACCTGTGGCAAACTCCTGCTGGGCCTTCTCAAAGCTGGCTCCAGTGGTGCGATACAGCCCGTGGACCTGTAGGGGGCGCACAGTGAGACAGGCAAGGTCAGCGTCTTCTAACAACATGCACGCAGACCTTGTCAAAAAAAATCCTCATGGCGTGCTGAATGGGAGTCACAAACAGGAGCGAGACACACTTTCTCCAAAATGTGATTTCCCCGAGGGGCAGTACAACTGTGGAGTGGCTATCTGAGCCTGCAAAAGTTGCTATTAAAAATGAACCTGCAAAAGTAAGTCATACTGGTCAGGACTTAAAAATTTTAAAAATCCCTGGTAGCCCTTCGGGCAGGCACTCTTCAGATTTTGGTAGCCCAAAATGAACTTAAGTAGCCAGAATAAAAAAAGGCATTTTTTTAAATATAGAATATTGTAAAGGAGACAAAACATCAATCAAAAACATTTTAAAAACACAAATAATCGTATAAAAT
>JABJVR010000095.1:3806136-3828717 GCA_025773905.1 Chitala chitala | reverse complement strand
ATATAAAATGCTAAGATACTACTATCTACACTACTATAAATTATCTTGACCAGCTGAATGTTATAACATCATTTCTGGTTACATAACACAGCATTTCAATTTTTGTTTTACATTGCATTATCATGACAAATTAATATCTCTTATGTTCCCCAAAGCATACATAAATAGGACTTCCTTCTCATAATATCCATGCATTTATGTCACGTTGAATAGCTGCAGCAAAAACTACTGAAATTTCCCTTTTCTCCTTTTTAAATACCTCATGTCAAAGTACAAGTGGTCTAAAACAATATACACCCCCTTATGCTGTGCAACAGCTGTCATTAACCTGTTGGCTGCATTTACAATTAGGCAAAAACACTGCTGGCATTTTCCTCAGCTATGCAATGACACACAAAAACCAATCAACAGAAGAACATGTGAAATTACTCACTCTCATACTCCAGCACAGTAAACAGAGACAACGAGCTTCTCCTTCAATTCACTGAAACTGAATCTACCACCTCTAATTTTGTTTTTACTGCACACTCTGAACGTGAATTTTTATAGACAAAGTTAAATTCTAAACACACACACACATTTACTCAAAGCATGTAGTTATTTCTTATTTTTCTATTGCAATATGTAAATATATAATGTGTATTATTTGGTTGCATTGACAGGAGAGGTGCACGTTGGCAAATGAGAAATCACCATGACCAGTCATTTGGTTCAACCTGTCAACCGGTCGCGCAGTTCTCTGCAACACCATAATCAGGCATGACACGTACTGAATTCTCAATAAATAACAAGCATTCCAGCCGTCACCAAACTCACGGCTCAGGGCTATCAAATGGATATCATTTCCGCTAAGAGTGCAATCAGGCACTAATAGAGGCACGATTCAAAACAGAATCCACACCCAGTCTTCCGGAAAGAGGCTATTTTTACGGTCACCACAGTAGAACTGACTTCCTTCGTTTAACTGTCATTTTTTTCTTTTAACACCAACAGAATGAATTTGCCACTGAGTTTTGCAAAGACGAAGTATAAAAATGAGTTATGCATGAACAACAGTCTATACTGCTATGCCTCTCACTTTGTGCAAGTGTCCCGTTTTTTGTATGTGGTGGTACTTAATTGTTTTACATAGTGACAAAAGCTTGCAACAAGTTCAGATGTTTTCTGTTCAACAGTTTGAGGACACCAGTGTTGTGCTATGGCTGCTCACTGAACGTATGAAAACAACACAGAACAATCACAGCTCTAAAGCTATTTCTTTAGTTGGGAATATATTTCAGCTATTTCTTTAGTTGGGAATATTAACAAAATTAATATGTCACCGCATTATGCCACTAACAAACTGACTTGAATGAGAAATTAACGAAAACTAATTTTAATTCACTGTTCTTAAGTTTGCTCCTTTCTTGCTAAAAGTAGTAAGTGTGATGTGATTTGCTTTCATTATGGAGTAAAAATACAGAATATGGGACAACCAAATCTAATTACCATAACCTAAATCATCTGAAAATCATTTGAAATGCACCACTGACCTCCTCTAACAGCCTGCAAGTCCTCTGTTGGGAAAAGAAAAAATATAGAATACAGCTATTACATACAACGTTTGTTGGTCTTAAGCACAAAATACATACGATCCTCAACCGTTCAACGTTACTTCCACATACCTGACATCAGCTGGGATAATTTACTGTGTTCTGTAATTATTTTAGTCCACCCTTCCGAGCTGCTTTATCAACCGATTATCCGAACAGCACAAAAAGCACCATTGTGTCGCATTGAAAGACACCTTTTCTTGACTACAGATGTCGTGCAAAATAATCATGCAAAAGTGTAGAGGAACCCACGACCTCAGATGATTTCCGAATCGTGAAAAGCAATACGTTGCAAACGCAATCTGATCTTTTCTGTTTATTAAAATCAGTCAAAACATTACAAGCGACGGACCGCTCATGTCAAAAGAGCTTAGGACCTTTAGCTTTGTCACATCACTTGTGTCAAGTTTTTCCTATTACCGGGTCGTCTTTTCAGGTCTCTTGACAAACGCTCTCGAGTTTTATAAGCAAAATAGTTGTCAGTCAACCTTTAACGGTAATATAATACACAGTTTAAAGTTACAACACTGACTAATTACACTGCGTTCAAATGGTGTCCTGCTTTTCGGACGGGAAGGTTACATATAGGTAGCAAACTATGGTCAAGGCACCGTTCATAAGGTCTGGATGATGTTTAAAGCAACACAGACACCAGTAACACAACAGACTTCAATAACTGATCACAACAAAAGACTGACAAAACAAGAGCAACACCATCTCCCTGGCTTCCTATTTTAGCCAAGTGTAAGGACAATGCAGAGTTTAATCTAATGCAGAAAGGTAACCCTTGGGGATTTGATCGTGCCCCTGAGAGGGCTCAACAAGCCTTTGTACACACCGATGTATAAGTGCACAATCGTGTGTCGACAATATCAATAAAAAGCATCATTTGCGGGGAGCTAGCTATCACTGCACCCTCAGCTTGCACAAGTGCTAACTTGATAACAATTCCCCATACCTGAAATGGGTTACTAAAGTCCGGATCCGCAAACGGATTGCTGTCGAAGTCTGACATTCTTCGGATCACTTGCTTCGCTTTTCTTTATTATTCTTACTGTTTGATCTCCAGTATTTAAAGATAAAGACCTGTCCTCTCTCTCTCGCTCGCTCGCTCGCTCTCAGCGTTACAGAAACACGGCTCACTTTCGGCTTCTTCTGCAAAATGGCAGGAGCGGAAGTGACGTCAGGGATCGGACCGGCACGGCACCGCATGGCATCGTCACCCTCCTCTCCCGCACTGCATCTGGACTCTTACCCATGGCCTTACATGTCTTACAGGACATGTGTTTCTGTTGCTTTGTTGTTGTCCACTTCAATTTGGATCTGCACCCGCGTTTTTAGCCCACAATTTTAAATTGGCATTGACTAAAATGTATTGAACAATTGCTGTCCCTGAGGGATCATTTTATTAGATTTCATCATAACATTAGCAGGATATAAGCAATAGCAAAATACTGAAACTTTGGCTAGTATCAATAAACAAATTCCTGGGAACAATGCCACTACTCTTATGTTTATGTATGCGCAGGTGCGCCTTAATGAATCTGGCTGCTGGAATATATCAAAGTACATTAAGAGTGTAGAAACAGCATTCAGGGACAAAACGGGTACTGAATCCGTATTAAAAAAATACACAAGATGTAGTCAAAGCGATGGTAATTATATTACGTACCTATCCGTCTATCCATTCTCTATACCGCTTATCCAATGCAGGGTCCATCCCAGGAGGCACAAGGCGCAGGTCACGACCAAAATAAAGTTATTCCCAGACAAAGTTGACACATAAGGCGGTCAGTTGTTCTTCTTACAATAGATCTGTTCCACACTCACGTCCAGCCTTCCAAAAGTAGTTACCTGTGTTGTGCTACCCCAGTTATATGGAGAATAAAGTAGCCACCCAAAATGACAGAAACTGGATTTTTTAATTCCTTCATGAAAAACATGGCAGAATTGTACAATTACAAATCTTAAGACAATACTTGCAATTCTCCAAAACTAAATTTGAAAATGAAATATTTCACTGTGTGGGAAAATGCAACTGCGTCATTATTTATTTCTATTCTATTAAGAAATGGGGGAGGGGATCTGATTTGCTTGTGTTAAGTATGGATTCATATCGGGTCGCCATAGAGATAATGCATGTAAATGCAGTTGGCAGCAATGTTGTAAATTCCATAACCGACACGATTTTTTTTCGATGCTAAAAAACTTTCCTGATGATGTGGTGTTCAGTGGACAGCATGGATTGGACTGGTCAGTTTTAACCAGTGCGTAGTGGCGAAACTTGTAGAGTGTGACCGACACGTTCATTAATTGCCAAGTCCATTCCAAGCCCGAGAATAGCAGCAAGGATTTTATTAAATATCTTCTAACTGCCTCCCGAAAACATCTTTGACAGTACAGATAGCGTTTGTATTGGTTAAATAAATTATATTTACAGTTTAATTTGGATAAGCTTTCAAAACAAAATATGTTACCTGTAGTGTAAGATTTGTTACAAGATAAGCATTAGGGATGCAGCTGTCATACTCTCCTGTGTTTGGACATAATTTATCCAATCTAACCAGTGTTTTTTGCCAGAGCTGTGGTTTTGCACTTTTTTTTTGTCTCGCTCCTTTTGTTTTTGAACAGTATCATTTTCTGCCGTCTGCGTCCCTTTAGATCATAACACCAAGTTTTTTATGGGGAGCAGGCGGGCTTCGAACCCAGGTCGCCCGCACACAGGATTAGCACAATACGTATTTCCGATGTAACACCGCTGAATTAGGTTACGTCAATAAACCGATTGGTGTACTAATTTCTGTGAAAGGAAGAATAAGAAGCACAAATACAGGCGGCCGGATAACGAATTAATAAACGGCTTCAGGCAAGTACGATAATCTGGCAGAAGAAGGCAACACCATGCATGTCCTTCTGAGCGGCTTCAGATCTGGATTTGTGTCAGCCAAGCACTGCAGGCAAACCGAGACAAGCAACCAATAAAATAATATAGGAATATCAGAGCTACGCAATGCAATAGCATTTTATTATTATCTGACGCAAAAATGTGCCTTCACATGCTTAAACTGTTTTGCAAATGAGTGGGTTTTACTTTCAAAAGACAATTCGTTGCAATGTGCTAAGAAATACACATTTATGATGGGTTTTCCTTGCCGTTGGATCTTGGCAACTACTGTACAGCCACCAAATTAAATGAAGCTGATGAATTTCGCAGGATGAAGTCTCCGTGTTGATGGACGAGAAAGATGACATCCCACTACCGATTCATTGGGATCGTATTTTTAAGGAAATCGCACTCGGAACCGTTCATTATTTTACAAACTTCAAGTTCAGTCCTAATATTGCACCGAGTCATAAAATTATAAGTTTCAGTAGGTACAAATAATATATCGTTTTGATACTTTAAACTTTTTCGCAAAGTTTATTTGATGACTGACGCAACAGAATTGAAACACCAAAAAGAATTACATCAAGTTCAGGAAAAAAAAAATCAAGTTTACATATAAATAAATTTGTGTTGTACGTGACGATAGGATGTAGTATATTTGAACGCGCTTTTCCTTCGTTTGAACAGCCTGGAGAAGTACAAACAGCCATAATTCATACTCGCAACATCATAGGAAGAACAAACTTCCAAAACTACCGAGGGTTAACTTCAGATTCTCTAACGCGATCTATGTTGCCACGGTAACCGCGGGGTCAGGTGCCTCTGTCACCCTCGTGCTACTGTCATGTGACTCGACCTTCTGCGATTCATACTCGCATACTTCCGGTACTGCGTGGAAAACGGGGAAAAAAAAAGTTGCACGAAAGTTTCTTAGCATTGTCCAGTACTACGCAAGGTTTCTCGTTAAGAACGGCAGTATAAACAAGTGTGGATTTAAAATAAAACCATAAGCATTTGTACTATACTTGGTAAGACCCAAATGCTGAGCATGTCGACGAATAATTTAGCTTATAATGACCAAGGAGCAACGGATTCAGCAGTTGAGGCTGGGCAGGAGACAACTCCGACTTCATCGGCAGGGATCGGATCTGGCCTTTTCAGCACCGACTTCAAAAAGTAAGATAGCCGTCATTTTGTGATGTGGAAGATGGTGAGCAGGAAACGTAAATTATGACAGCTTTTGTCTCTGATCAGTAACTTGCTGGAAATTTTGGATAAGATCTGCATTCGTGTCAAAATGATTTGGAAGGCTGGTCAGTCAGCCTAGCTGTAATGCTAGTTTGCAGTTAGCTGTAATACTAGGTTGCAAAAAAGTTGTGTATTACATTGTTCATGAATTTTAAATTGTAATAAATATTCCTAGTCCGACGTCGTGTCGTTCCCTACCATTATGTTTTTGTTTAATACCGCTTGATCTGCTTGAAGGGTGATGGTACGTAGAGGGAGTTTAGAGCAAGGTAATTATTATACAGTATTAATTAAAGCACATTCGACTGAGTACAGGCGTTTGCACGTAAAATACACGAATATAACCAAAGACAGCAGAATGCAGGTGCTGTGTTCAGGTTAGGTTTAAATCCTCCTTGCAACCACTTGGGCAAACATTCTTGTACCACTAGATGTCAGTGAATAAACACTTTAAAGTAAAGGGTAGGTCTCACGATGCTGTGACATGTTTTGTGTGAGTGACATGTTGCATTTAAAAGCCATTTTAGTATATTTGTAGTCTTGTTAATTTTTAAGATTTAAGGAGAATGTTTTATGATAAACCATCTGATATGAAATTTTAGAAAATAAATATAACTGATAACACCTTAACAGCAACTGTAAAATGTTTATCTGGCATCAGAAAATTTAAGTACAGGTTCATTGCAATACAGTATTTTTTCATCTGTACTGAGTATATACAGTATGTCTTTGAATTATTTAGCTAATTGAGTTAAATTTAATTTCACATCTATGTATAACTAATTAGTGTAGCGGTAAATCAAACAACTTATTAACGTTATCATCAGGTGTATAGTACATTATTTAGATGTGGTTGTAGTTGTAGATGCATGCACAGAGTTTAGCCACTGGTGTAGTTTATTATGATAAAATAAGATGTTCAGTGGCATATGATTTATAATTTCTAATATTTTGATATTGTTAGGCAGCGTTCTTGTCTTGAAAGTTAACATGTTTTTGTCACATTTTTACAGGTTCTGTGTGGTAATGTGTGTTTTTCTTGGGACTTTAGCCTGTGTCATATCATTGCTCCACACAGCAGTAATACAACTGTTTGGAGCAGTTGTTGAGGTATTAATCAGGTGCAAAAAAGACCCAACAGACCCGAAGCAGCATGCTGTGGTCCTGCTGGGAGTCCTGTGGGAGAATATGCCACTTCAGGCATGGTTGGCCTTAGCTTCCCCACAAGGTGCCAGTTTCCACAGGGAAGTTGTTGAAATCAATGCATAGAACATACGAACAGTAAAGCTGGTCAGTGACTGTCCAGGAGCCCAAACCTAGCAGTTCTATAGGTACACCAAGCCCCTTGATGGATTCTGAGCACCTTGGATTGACTGATGTGTAAAAGCAGCCCAGTCAGCTGGAGCAGGTGAAGAGTAAACAGCTGCTTCTCCAGAGCTCACCTTTGTTCTTTTTTTTTTTTTTTTTTTTACTATTATTGGAATGTTCCTTTTTACCGAGGCCCAGGTGGTTCATATCCCACATCTGAAGTGGAAACTGTCAGCATATAAATTTTTTTTTGTTTTTTTTTGCTTGCAGATTAATGCTTTGTAGAAGTAGGTGCTGGTACAGGTGAAGATGGTATTATATGTTGGATGACAGTGTTCTTCACGATTTATGTTCGAAGTTCATGTGATGTGGATCAATTTCTGACATTCAGCATCAGTTTAGAAATTTTCAGGTCCAGATACTGGCGCTTGGTAGCAGCAACAGTGAGCAGTAAGGCTCTGGTGGTCTAGCTTTTCAGTGTCGGGGGTTGGGTCTTGGTTGGCTGTCCCACTTGGCATGGTGAGAGGGCCTTCTGTTTGCCTTTAGGCTGAAAGGAGCATTCCAGCACTCAACTTTTTCAGCATGTCTGCACTCCAGGCTCCTCACACAGTGTGTAGACTGGCAGCCCTTGCATAGAGGGAGTCATGTGACCTTACCAAATGCACAACATTAGCCTGAGCAATTAGTAAAAACAGTGTATTTTCACTTGTTTTTAAGGTTCATGCAATTAAAAAAATGCCAGGCAGGTGGTGGACATGTTTTATCCTATAAGCCTTTTTTTTCATGAGACCAAGGAGTAATTGGATCTGCCTCAGCACTTGCAGTGATCTTGGGCTGTTGATTCTAGCTAAAAGCAGCAATATTCTATGAGAATTTAATTACTTTTTTATCTGCTGTAAGTTTGGATAGTGAAGCTGTGCAGTTGTTTACATTCACAGAATTCCAATGTCTTGCTTTGCTTAAAAAACCCAAATACAACAGGTTTTCTTATGACATTGGTATACCAGGCATTGACTGAACACTTTAGTTTCCATTTTAAAATGCTAAATTTCAATATTTCTCATGCTATAACAACTAGGCTACTTGTCTGTGTGTCCTGCAATGTTTTTAATGGTTAGACACATTTTCTAAGAATGTTTTTAACATGGGAAGTATAAAAGTCCAACTCAAATCTATGGGTTCTTGCATCTTACCTGAAACCAGCAGTTAAGAATCTGGGGGATATATTTGACAGCATCTTAACATTTGATAAACAAATAAATTATTATGTAGTTAAAGCAAGCTTTTTTCAGCTTTGCCTCCTTTTTTTCTTTTTTCTTTACTCCTGGCTAAAGTGAAGCCTTTTCTCTTGCGCAGTGACCTTGAAAAGGCGATTCATGCCTTTATCGGTTTCAGGCTTGATTACTGCAACGCACTTTACACAGGTGTCAATCAGCCCTCCCTCTCTCGCGTCCAGCTGGTACACAGCACTGCTTGTCTTTTAACCAACACCTCCAAATGTGAGCACAACTCCCATCCTCTATTCTGTCCATTGGCTTACAGTACATTTCAGAACTGATTTTAAATTGTTTATAAAGCCCTCAGTGGCCTGGCCCCACCCTGTCGCACCTGTGCTGCTACTGCTCCCAAACTGAGGAACTCTACCTTTTGACATTTGCTCTATTACAGATCTGACCTCTTTTAAATCCAAATTAAAGACTTATTTATTTACACTGGCTTTTAGTTCCCAGTAGTGAGCTGACATGTTTCATTTGTCTGTGCTTCTTAATATTTTGTTTTATTCTATGTTTTATTGTGTGCTTACTTTTTAAATACAAATCTTGCTTTTGTGGACATGCCTTATTTTATCTGATGTGAAAAGCACTTTAAAACAACTGAAAGTTGACCAAAGTGCTATATAAATAAATGTTGATTGAAAAGTAATTTAAAAAATAATTACAAACCACTGTTATAAAGCTACAATAAAGTGTTGTTGAGTGAATATCTATGGACCAGTAGTACCTCGTATCCTTTTTACTGCTCTACCTGTGGAATAGTGAAAATTTGGCATTGATTTGGCAATAACTGCCTGTACGCACTGTAAAGAGTGAGTGCTGTTTAAACAGGGAAGTTAAGATGAACTGCCAATTTATTGTTATACTCCCATAATGAGAGAGAAACTGACCATCTGCTTCACCTTAAATTCTAAATACACAGAAATATGGGTGCGTGAGCACATATACTGTATCTTGTTTTGGGTTGGCACCCCTTTTTCGGTGAACCCTCTCTTTTGCCATCTGTTTGCTGGTTAGGACTGAAAAGCAACCTGGTGGCTCACTGGGTATGACATCAGGCTGGGATGCAGACGTCTCCTGGTTTGAATCCCAGCCCAGCCGCCAGGGGTGTCCTTAAGCAAGATACTCAAATGCTACGTAACTCCCTGGGTGCCGCGTGTGCTGCCCACTGCTCCCCCCAGGGAGGATGGGATGAACGCAGAGAACCAGTATCGATAAAACATGTATGTGAAATATTGTAAGTTGCTTTGGATAAAGGGTCTGCTAAATGAATAAATGTAAATGTAGATGCTGAAACGGGCACATGATTTTGTCAAAATGAACAAGTGAATGAAAAATGAACACTGAATGTGTCCACTTGTCAAGTTTTCTTGGCTCGGCAAATTCCAGACACACGGATCTCGCTCCCCAGATTGGCTTTAAATGGTTTCAGGCAGAACTTGTAGAAAAGACAAGGCTCTCGTGTAGCGCCCCGCGCAGCATAATCAACTCTCAATTAGTACAAAAGTGATTAATGGGGCAGTAATGAAGCATACTCTGTTTCACATAATGCACGGTCTGTGAGGTCTGGCGGAGCCACTTAATTGTCAATGTTCAGCTTCTTAACCTCACGCGATAGCAGGTGACTCCCGTTGTGCTGTCACGCTGTGACCGCGCTTCTCACAGACGCCGCGCTCGTCCGCGTCTCTCTCCCCCGGGTGTGAAATCGGCGGCTCGGAATTGTAAACTGATACTGCGATGTTGCAAATGTTCGGCAGACGTACATCACCTGCAGCGGGTCTTACGTAGGATGCAGACCAGACGCTAGATAGAAATTATTTCACCCCCTACAGTCTGAACTAGGGAACAGTTGTTTGTGTTCAGCCTTATTACGTTTTCACAAGGAGGGTCTAGTCTGCTGTCAGACTATTTTATATTAAAGCAGGTAATTATCAGAGTGTAGGCTTACAAATGAAAGCATTTAAAACAGTATACATTTATTTTTGGAATATAGCATACTATGGGATCGTCTCCGTTTTGTTCCTTTGTTATTCAGGCTTTGAAACACTAGAGGGCAGTGTTAGATGATAGTTTCCACTATTACTCTTTTTAAAAGACATTTTAGGAGTATAAAAACCCAAATCATTGTTTTTTCTCTTCTCTGTCAAATAACATGAAATTTATTATTTATTTATTTATATATATTTTTTGAAAATATTGAATTTTTAAGGGAAAAACAGAAGTTATGACCTGTTTTATATAACGGGTATTACCATTAAGCCACGTATTTAAACAAATACAGAATCCAGTAATTAGTTGATTTGTAAGATGTTTTGTAAAAAAATAATTTTACAATTTGACAGCTGAATTCAAAGTGGACAATCCTAAAGCCCAGTAAGTTTACAAAATTACATATAAAATATCAGGTTACTTTGAAAGGTGCAGACGTTTATGAGCCGGTTTAATTAAAAATGTAAAAACATTTGAAACAAACTAGAAGCGAACGTCACAAAATCATGAAACACTGAGCGCAGCCTGTTTAATACATTTTGTCATACTTTTATGATAGTCACAATATACTGGATTTCATTTAAGTGATTATTTGCAATAAATAGCAAGAATTGTAAATAATCAGTTAAAACCCACGCGAATGTATTACGGTTTGTCGTCACACTCTAGTTAAAAAACTGTTGTAGTTAAAAACTGTTCCACTGGCTGCAGGTACGGTCCTGATGGTGGCTGTGTTTTGGGGACAGCTGTACAGAATGTTGAGAATGTCGGGTGACCCTTTCTTTGGGCGCTGCTGGGTTCCTCCGGCAGGCGTCGGACACGCCCACTTGTCGTTCCTGGCTGAATTCGTCCAGCAGGCGGGTGCTCTAGCAGGCAACCTTTTCGGTTACCTTTTTGTAGCTTTGTCCCATGTTAAGAATGACCTCTGTTCTTTCTGCCTACACCTTAAGCAAGCTCAGCTCTTATTTTGTAGTGTACATTTTTGTTTTCACTACAATAGGAAAAGGCATTTATTGTAGATTACAGTTGACTGGAGTGGCCACGTTTGCACTTTATTGGAGCTCTTCCCGAACAGGGCGTTCCTCGGGCAGCGGTAGACGCAGCAAACGGCATCTCAGGACGTGAGTCACTCGCGCCTGATATCGCTGGCATGCTGCCTTGTCCTAGACGGTGGAGGGGGCCTCCGTTTTGGGCCGGGCAGACCTGTGGTGTCTGTACGGAGGTGACGTGTGAGCCACAGGCAAACAACCTGTAAGAGCAGTTGATGAAAGAGCTGCAGTGTTTATTGAGCGAAGCGATAAGACGCCCTCTCCCCCACCCAGAGCGTGTTCCCTTCCTGAGGGAAGTAGGCTAGCCTGCTCCTGCCTTGTCCTTGCATAAAGAGCGGCTGGCAGGCGGGGTGGAGGAGGATGGGATGCTGGCCTGGGGGGGGGGCCCAGGCGGGGACACAGAGCTGTGGCGGCAGGCGTCTGAACGGTACCGGCTGACGCTCCGCATGTGCATGTGCCGCCTGGAGTTGCTGGGATGGATGGGGGCCTGTCGTTGCGCAGGGACGCTGCGGGGGTTGTCAGGACGGTCCTGGTGACGGCTGACAGTCTGCAGCTTTCCATCAGAGCCGAGCCCACGGTGGAGGAGCAGGGACTGACTAATGGCAGCGTGGAAGAGGCCGACACTGCTTTTGGGTACTGTGTGTGTGTGTGTGTGTGTGTGTGTGTGTGTGTGTGTGTGTGTGTGTGGAGGAGCTGGGAGTGTGGAACAGACAGCCACTGTTGGGTAGTGTGTGTGTGGAGGAGCTGGGAGTGTGGAACAGACAGCCGCTGTTGGGTACTTTGTGTCTGTGAGCAAGGCTATGTCACACCACTTTAATTTCCAGGCCTGACTGTAGACTCTGTGCTTATGACTTGAGGGAGACATTGTGATGTTTCTAAAAAGTTCTGTCTAATTTATTTATTTATTATTATTATTAATTTTTTTTTTTTTTTTTGCAATACCTTAAGCATTTTTTTCTTCTCTCTGGCCATTTCGTACTACACTTGTGAAGTTGTTGGAATTTAACCGAAGGAATGAGTTGCTCATTAAGAATTGCACAACTTGTTTTAAGTCTTTAATTCTGTAAGACCTGTTTATAATTTAGGTACTTAAGGAGATGGAAGTATTTTTGCAGAAGAACTCAGTTCTTCTAACGCAGTTCTTGCGCTTGTGAACTGAGCTGAAGTCACAGTAAAAAGTGATCTGTCTTACACAAGGATTGAAAACTGTTTTCTTCCATTGGTCATATTTTTAGAATAAATTGGTGCTCTGTGCAGGTTTACAGTGGAGTTTTGTCCTTTACAGAACATCTGAGGTGTTTTTGACTTGAGTAGCAGAGCTGTGTTTTAGCAGGGAGGCACAGTGATGCTTGTGTCAACAGAGTAGGCCCACAATCTCTTCAACTTGATAATTTTGTACTGCAGCTCTTCAGAAGTGTTACAAAGTTGTCTCCACGGCAATGAGGTGGAACAACAACATTAGCATCCCTGTTGGTGGGTGGATCGGTTAACGTGTAAATACAATCCGAGCGTACATCTGTGGAACACGTTAATCCGTGCTGAGCACGTCATTCAATCATACACCGTTATGCTCCAAGTGCCTCTGGAAAACGTTACGCCACAATGCCCGGGTCCTGCCTTGCCTGAAGTGTGTCGGATGGTGCAGAGAATCGTGCAGGAGCTGAGTACACCTTCACACTGCGTGGCGTCTGTAGTGGGTGTCCGCAGCCCCTCCTGCTTGCTTCTTGTTCTCGGTGTGCTTGTGTTGCTCTTGCGTATGCGTTGCTTGCGCTAGAAGCATTCGCCTGTCACGTTTTGTTTGAAGGTTCTGTTAACCACTCTCACTGAATAAAGCTCCTGTTAACTGCCCTTTTTGTTCCCCCTCCCCAAAGGAATGAGGACCTTAAAGAAATGCTGGAAAGCAACAAGGAGTCTCTCAAACTGGAGGCGATGAAGAGGATTGTGGGGGTGAGTTCTGCTTCTGACTGATGAAGACTGAAAGGAGTTCGAGAGGGTGATCAGGTGCCAGTATCACCCCCCCCCCCATTCCAGTGTCTCACATGCCGTATTCCACGTGATCAGCAGTTTTCCAGACAGCTATGCATACTTTTATGAATTGTGGGAAGGTAGCCGTACATTAACATATGTTGGCTATTTTGGTTTTTAGCTAATTTCCAGGGGGAAGAACGCTTCAGAACTCTTCCCAGCTGTTGTGAAGAACGTGGCAAGTAAAAACATTGAGGTATGTTATACATCAGTGATTATTTAGTCAGATTGACAAACCACACTAACTGTATGTTGCCAGTTTAGAATAGACCAAATCATTGAAAACCTCTTTTGCTATTTGCAAATGCATGATTTTTAGGGCCGTTTGTTATGTTTACCATTACTGTTATTGCCGGAGCCGAAACTAAAATGATCTAAACAGGCAGACCTTACCTGCCTCTGTTTTTCTTTTCCTTGCTCTGGAAAGTAATTATGTGTCCGAGAAAGAGCGGTTCATGGTTTTTATTTCTGGTACTGTTAGCGTTTAAGTTCAAATTCGAACACGTTTTTTTTTTTTTAAAAAAGCATATTTCGCTGTCTATAAAATTCCAATTATGAAGCAAGCGGTGTGCCACCAGGAAGTCAGGTGTCAGGCTGTGCTGAATGACAGCGTCGCAGGCCGGGAACCTCCCGGTGACCCAGCAAAGGCGCACTGACACGGAGAAAGGCCCAGTGGGCGCCGGGTCCAATGAGTCACGAAGAGCGGCCTGTGAATATCGATTAATAAATAAAACCTCTGGCAACGGGAGGGCCGCCCATGTTCTGGGGGCCTAATGCGTTTCTGTTTTGATTAGCCGCCAGGCAGGGCACCTCGTCGCCGTGCACGATAATTGGCGGCGTAGGGCCCGTGGTCATGTCCCTCGCACTCCCTCCCCTTCCTCGCCACCCCCGGCTGGCAGACCAGCTCAGATTTCGGCTCTCTCCCACCATCCCCGGAGCCCCTGGCCCCCGCTGCCTGACATTGATCGCATCTAATCAGAAGCGGCGCAGGAACAAATCGAGTGTTTTACTGCCTTCTGTGATTTAATATCAGGATGCTGTGTTCCTAAACTAGAGCAGAAACGGTTTTGGAACAGCAACCTTGAAATGTTTTTTTTCTTCTTTTTTTTTTTTTTTCTTCCCCCTCCCCCTGGTCTCTTCTCACTGTCACTGGACTCCCTTCAAAGAGAAAAATATTACAGAATCTATCAAGTGGTTTATTCTGTTAGATTGGCGTGTTATGAGTGTTGCGCTGTTTCCACGGTAGCCGTGGCAGACGTTCTCCTCTGGGTATCGCAGTGACTGGTCGCAGGCTCCAAAGGTCAGCTTTTTACCTTCTGATTTAATTGTCACTCACCCTGGTATCCTTCAAAGGCCAGCATTGTGTTTAAGCAGGTAATAAGTTTACCGGCCAAGTTGCGCTTCTCCACTCAACACCTGCTTTACACTGAAGCATTGATCTTGTGTCGTTCCCCCCCCCCTTGTTTTTTTTATTTTATTTTATTTTATTTTTTGAGGGAGCAAAAGTGCTTTGGACATTACAACAATGAGGACCTGCCTTACAAGTGACTGGTAAAATCTCCTTTTTTCCCCCATTGGTAAACAGGTTACGTAATCATTTTAAGACCTATTAGTTGTAACAGTTTAAGACATAAGGGTGCAGTGTTTTTGCGTTCCGTGTTAAGTGGCCGGCCCCTTAATTTCAGGCGCAAATGAAACTATTAAAACAAGACTTGTGCATGTCTACACACGTGACCAACAAAGGTTTTTTTTTTTTTTTTTTTTTTCAACTCTCCTAAAAATTATGACATTTAATTTGTAGCTGAAAGTGATTTGTTTGTTAAACAGCAGACTTGTTGATGAGAGCTGGTGGTATGGGTCAGGGGTAGAGTTGTCCACTAGATATTCTCTGTCTTTATTTAATGAAGCTGTCACTAAGATTTTGTTAGTAACTACAACAGAGAAACAGTGTGTGGCTGGTAAAGTAATAATAAATAATATGTAAAGACTGCTGTAACTGATTACCCAACAGTAAATGCAATAATTTTAACTTAAGTTAAAATTATTAGTTAAAATTATTTTCATGTGGATATCTAACGAGTTTTTAATCATCGGATTATTTTAATTTATCCTTTTGTAATTGATAATTATATTCTTTTTGTACACAGTAAATTTCATATAGATGTTTTCAATGGGCAACATCTACAAATATTTTAAAACTAGATAAACAGTCCAATTTAAATTCAAATATATGAGGTAATGTGGAAAGAATTTCACTAAATAGTGTGAGGCACTCTTGTTGCCGAAAGCTTTTGTTGGCTTGTGTGTTCATTTACAAATGAAAACATTACACTTAGTCATTTAGCTGTACTGGTGTATATGTTGGGGTGATATTGACCAGAGTGTACTATAGGTCTACAGGTATGGGCTTAGATTGACAGAGCAGGATAAAAAAATGATTGTTTTGTGTTAATGTTACATTCTGAAAAGGTGTGTGTACCTGGCAGGGAGTGTAATGTACTGTGCTATTTGTTTTAGTTCTAGCGTATGAAATTTAGCAAATGTTGGAAGGGATTGCAATAATTTTGTGTTGTAAACTTGTGCTACCTATATCTACAACTTTGAAGTCAGTTTTATGGTTCTGTAAACGATAAGGAGGAATATTGTTTAGCAAGACTAAGTGCATTCCTGTGGTTTCTCGTAGTGTTCCCTACCTTGCAAACCCCACACCCTGAGATTTATATGCTTGCAGTTCTGAATATGCTGAATTCCAGACGTGGGGAAATGCCTGTGTTTGCTTGCATTTGCTTGCATTTTCTGTAAGGCCTTACAGTAGGTGTTTGGCCTATTGTGGAAACAAAGAGAAAAATAATATTTTGGTAAGCTAGCTGTTTTCACAAGGAAGCTGGTCATTTGTTCTAGTTGAAAGCAGTGAGGCCTGCATCTGAAGTTCTGAAGTTCTGTCGGCTTGGTCTGAAAGTGCTGGACGAAGCTGGCCACAGAGTCGTGATCTTTAGTTGCTCATGTTTATGTCCTGTCACCTCTGTGGGCTGCCAGGTTCGGTTCTGTGGCCCCAGTCCTGTGGCAGTCATTTTTTTTTTTTCTCGTCTTGGACATACTCAGGTCTTTGGATTGCACTCACAGGCAACCCACACAATGTCCAAGTGTGTAGAAATCTGTGCTTTGTTTCACGTTTTGCCTTTGGAAAGGCTTTGAAGCACTTCAGGGCTAATTTGATCACCAGTTCAAATGTGTGAGTTGGATTACTACTGTTTTTTAAATTCATATCGTCTATAGAATTTGGGTATATGAATAAAATGGCAGTAAAAACTGGTCTGGACGCTGACTGCTCTAATCTAAGGTTTGATGTCTATCAGCCCACCCCCATCGACTTAATCATCTAAGAGATGCATTTCTTCATTAGTTGTCTGCATAATTGCTATAAAATCAATACTCATTAAGAAATAGTTGTTTGTAATTCTATGTTAATCAGTGTGGACAGAATAAATTAACTAATTAAAACTTCATATTCCATACATGTGGGGTTGGTTTGTTGGGCGGAGATCACCCTGACTAGCTTTGTTTACCAGCGCGACGCTTTGCCGTTAAGAGATGAAACTGGCGAACAGTTCTTAGTTCACAAGTTAAGTCGTTAGCCTCTTCTCATGACAGTAATGCACTCAGTGCTTAGAATTCAAATGGAGTCCCTGTGTGGGCAAATTAAATTTTAGAGTCCGTGTCCATTTTAAGTGAGTTATGGCCTTTCAGTCGTAGGGATGGTGATTGAAATAGCATCATGGCGCTAGTTCAGGGACCTTCACCTGTGAAAGTCTGCTGAATTACAAGGGGCTTTGACCCCTGACCTGTGGGCAAAACCCATCAGCCCGCTCTGCAAACGTTTGCTTGGGCGCCTTGTGCCACGTGGCAGTACGGGAAGGCTGGAGGGAAGTGATAAGGACAAGGCCTGAGCTGCTTTTGCTCTCCATGTTATCAAGCAGAACTGCTACTGTCCTGGCACTCACTCAGCTTGTAATGACTCTGTTACCCCGTCCAAGGGAAACAGGAGGCCCAGCTCAGTTCAGCCGAACAGGGTCGCTCTGTCGTGCTGCACGTTGTCTGTGCTGGCCGCTGGTTCTATGTAAACACCCGTGAGAGACGTGGGAGCTTCTTAGACACTCTCCCACATGTGAGGGTCAGGGCTGATGAAAACAATTTATTGCCACCTACAGGGTTGATTATGTCTTTCAAACTGCAATTTAGAGGAAATCAAAAGTACCTCTGAGGTGGGTGGAAGTCTTTGATGGCTAACCCCTGTTGAACTTGTTTTCTTGGGTCTGTTGAGAGTTTTTTGTGTGCGCGTGTGCGCGCGTGTGTGTGTGTGTGTGTGTGTGTGTGTGTGTGTGTGTGTGTGCGTGCGCGCATGCGTGTCTGTGTGCGTGACCATGCACTTTGCTTTTCTGTTTTCGCAGCTGAAGAAGCTCGTCTACGTCTACCTGGTCAGGTATGCCGAGGAGCAGCAAGACCTTGCCCTGCTGTCCATCAGCACCTTTCAGCGTGCCCTCAAGGTGAGATGTCCACGTCTGCCTGGTGTCCAGCGCCACATGCACACACACAGGAATTACAGCCACACAGAACGTTCAGCACAAGACTGAAGGACAGCTGTGAGGGGGGAAAAGCTAAAACACTCCATCCTGACGGTAACAAGTGAATCCCTGAAAGCTCTATCAGTCTGATTTCCTGTTATACCATTACACTGTTTTGCACTGGCAGCAGACAAGTGCAGTGCATTATGGTTACAGCTGTTGTTCCAAGTACTGATGCGTTTCCTGCTGTTTGTTTGTAATTCCGGTTATGCTGTGTCCAGTTCACAAACAACATGGCGCCTCTTCCTTTGTGTCTGTGTTAGGGAGACATTGAGCAGAGATCTGACTGTCTCTGAAAGAAGAGCAGCCTCCCATGCAGGAGGATGCGGATAGTCCTGAAATTGTATTTGCTTTAAAACTAATTCAATGAAAACTGTGTCAGGTTCCACAAGGCAACTTAGAGCTAATTGAAAGGCTGTTTCTGTAAGAGTTGCATAAAACGAAACTAAACATCGAAGGTTTTGGTGCTGTGCTGCTTTGTATTCAGTAGTTTGTCCTGTCTGTCCGCCGAAAGGAGGAGTATTTGTACGGCACCGGCCACGTTTGTACGTAGAGACGGCGATGTTTTAAAAGTGGCTTCCATGCTTTTCAGACCCCCGTGCAGAAAACCCATTTCAACCCCTGCTAGTTCTCAATCATGCTTCAATTTATTTCAACATCTGGGCCTTGGACACGGCTGCACACTCCTGGCTGCATGGGATTCGCTGATGTGGTACAACTCCCCCACCCCCACCGATGTACAGTCCTGCATGGACGAGCCCATTCCTGGATGGTCAGATGGGGAGTGGGTGGGGGGGGTGGAAGGGGGGCAGCAGCATTGGACTGGGTCAGAGTTGGTGCCAGTTCACCGGACGGGCATCAAAACAAGTGCACATCACACAGAAGGATCGATTTCACCGCAGGGTCGGCGGCAAGGCTTGAAACGTTTAGAAACGCACAGAGACACTTCGCCGCAGGGTGGGGCTGAGCTGCCAGTGCAGTTTTGCTAATTGAACCCGATGCTCTCAGAAGGTGTATCCGTGAACCCCGTAACAGTTTAGCCCTTGTTGTAGAACGCTGTGATCCCCCCCACTCTCCACTCCAGTCAATAAGTATTTAATTTGTAGCTTCACCACCCCCCCTCCACGAAACAGGGGATTGGGCCAGAGATTAAAACGTTCTCCGTCTGAATGATGGTTCTGGCAGCACGCGCTCCACTTCACCGCCTGTGCTCTTGCTTTCCTGGCAAAAAGGACCCAAACCAGCTGATTCGAGCCAGCGCCCTCCGGGTCCTGTCCAGCATCCGCGTGCCCATCATCGTGCCTATCATGATGCTGGCCATCAAAGAGGCCGCCACAGACCTATCCCCGTATGTCAGGAAAACTGCTGCCCACGCCATACAGAAGCTATTCAGGTAAAGAAGACCCGATTGACCCCCAATCTTGTTCGTTTGAACATTTTTTTTTTCATGACCATTGATTTAATATGTGAATTGCTGAGTGATTTTTTTTTTTCTCTCCCCTGTCACCTTTATGTACCTTGCAGTCTTGACCCAGAGCAAAAGGAGCATCTGATTGAAGTGATTGAGAAACTGCTAAAGGACAAAAGTACAGTAAGTTCAGCCTGAATTTTCCTAACTCCATTAAAGTTCCCCCCTCCCCATAGTTATCTTTACACAGAAAGCAAATGAATTCCCTTTAGGTCATTTGTTAGTGTAGCACAATGGGGTCTGTTTTCAGCAATAGTGTTAGTTGGACACTTGGGGGAGCCCTAGTCAAACATTTTTTGAACGTTTTCATTGACCACTTTTCGCTTTCCTTCTGTGAAAAAGGAACTGTTTGGCCTTCTCACATTTGGTAAAAAAAAAATAGGAAGCAGTGTAGCAATGCATAGTTTGTAAATTTGGTGACTAATTAAAATCCCAACAATCGCAGATGACAAGTCTGTTGTCTGGTGACCTTGTTTTACTTGAAGCTGAATAATTTTACATACAAATGGTGCCTGGGGTGGCATGGTGCTTCAGCAGGTGCTGTTGCATCACATCTGCTCGGTTGTGAGTGAAAATCTGGCCCTTGGTGCTGTGTGTTTAATTTGCATGTTCTTGCCATGTGTGTGTGCATGCATGCATATACCTCGTATTCCTCCCACAGCTGAAAGACCTGCTGGTCAGGCCAACTGGTGACTGTAAATGGACCCTGCTTAGTTCATGTGTCTTGTTTGTGTGCCCTCTGATGGGTTGATGCCCTGTCCAGGGTGTACCCTTCCTGATGCCCTCTGATGGGTTGATGCCCTGTCCAGGGTGTACCCTTCCTGATGCCCTCTGATGGGTCATGCCCTGTCCAGGGTGTACCCTTCCTGATGCCCTCTGATGGGTCATGCCCTGTCCAGGGTGTACCCTTCTTGATGCCCTCTGATGGGTCATGCCCTGTCCAGGGTGTACCCTTCCTGATGCACTGTGATGGGTCATGCCCTGTCCAGGGTTGTACCTTTTGTACCTTATTCTGTTTGGGATAGGCTCCGTGACAAGTGTTTTAATATGTTTGAAATCAGTAATTTCTTCTTCCACATGTTTTAAGATCATTTGATGTTAACCACAGAATTTGGCCACTAACCTGAGTTTGTGTATACATCTGATTGTCCTGAAGGAATCAAATTGAGTCTTTTTTTATATCGCCAGTACATATTGGTTTATACAACACTTCACACTGTCAATATTCGAAATGCCTGAAATAAAAAGACCCAGGATGAATTAAGTTCGAACATAAATGTGCTGCATTTTTAGTACCTTTAACCTTTCGTTTTGGCACAATTATGACACTATCAGTTTTCCTGTAGTGTGGTTCGACAGTTTTGACTGCACAGGTGCTGTGTAAAGTGCTGAGTAACTACACAGTTACTGTGTCAACACAGCAAATCAGCCAACACAATATTTTGTTTAGCTTTCTTTTCCTGATGTTAATTTGTAGAAGCTGGCAGTCAGAATATTCAGTATCTGGATTTTGCTGTTATGCTATACATTTTGTAAATGTTCAGTTTGATTTGGATTTTATAGGAATTTCTTAAAAGCTTTTATACTCTGAAAGTAGTTCTGTGGAGACAACAGAACATGTAATATGGTGCCTTTTGAAAAAGCATAGAAGTACATTTTCTTGTAAAATCATATCTGTCAATATTCTGGACACCAGCCCTTAACACTGGTGCGGGATGGTAGGAACAAAAGAGTAACTACAAAATATACCTTTGTGACACGCTAATGTGAAATGAGTATACTCATTAGCTGATTAGTGAGTTTTTGCATTTAGCCACTCATCCAAACAGAATCCACAGGCCTCGTGCAGCTAGTTGAGCAGTAAACTTGCTAATGGAATTCACATCTGCGCTCCGCAATTAAAATAATGCGCCACAGAAGCGCTCAAACCTTCACAGCTTTAGTTTGCGCAGAAATGCAAATTGTGAACGCTGACAAAACAAAATGCGCTTATTTCGTTTCACAAATGCCGCAAAAGACAATGTGTCGCAGGCACATTTTCAGCCTTTTCAGAAGTACGTGGTTTCACAGGGCCACGTTACAAAGCTTACTGTAGCGTAAACTAATCGGACGGCTCTCGTCTTTGTTACTCTGGCGAGCTGTTGAGAGCTTTGTCATGGTTTTTTCTGAATAAGCAAGGCTGAGCTTTTGTAGGAATTGCACAGTAGCAAATAAGATTTTAAAGAATCTTCACAAGGTTCTAAAATGCGTGTGCTGCTTTGCTGCAGTTAATTTAAAACAGATGAACACGTCCTTTGGGACTGGCCATTGAGGGCCTCGCTGTTCTTGTCGTCTCAGGCCTGTCTGAGATTAGTGGGCTGCTGGAATTGTAATGACCTCTATGCTGGCTCTTTCTTGTGTCTGATGGGCCAGCGAGAAGGTCCGGCCCTGTGTTTGTGTGTATAATCTTCAGTTGTTTAACGAGAGCTGACAGAGGCGAGCCAGCCCATGTCGATGGCCTGGATTACCCATAATGCATTCCTTCCCCATGTCCATTTACTTATGGAGACAGTCATTTTCAAGATGGGAGAGAGACTCCTAACCTTTCTTGCACCCCCCCCCCCCAAACCCCAAGATAGCCAGTCTGCATTTTTTTTTTCTTTTTCTAATTTCTGTGCGTGCTGGATATTACAGTAATGGATTTAGAAACCCCTTTTTTCTTGTTAATTTGTCCGTTTCGGTGCAGGCAGTTTACAGCGCCCCTGACAGCAAGTGCTGTGGCGGACGTTGCAATTTGGGTCTTTTATACCAAAGGGGGGTAGAAAGTAACATATTATGAATGATCCCCATAGCAGCTGCATGATATGTTTAGTTAAGGCTCTAAGTAAGAATGATCACCTGTTCGCGTGGAAACGTACTTTGCTGTAGCAAGTGCTAATGACTCGCAGCATGTCATCTGAGGTCACTGTTTGCTGTGTATTAGAACGCTCCGTTGTACTTTTCATTCTGTTTGTTTTTTCCTCCCTAGTTTTTTTTTTTTGCCGCGGGGGGGGGGGGGGGGGGGGGGCGGGGGGGGGGGGGGGGCGCGGGGGGGGGGGGGGGGGGGGGGGGTGGGGGGGGGGGGGGGGGGGGGGGGGGGG
>JABJVR010000095.1:3747470-3782429 GCA_025773905.1 Chitala chitala | reverse complement strand
ACCCCCCCAGTCTTTGGCACGGTTCTGACAGGACCCACCGGACCCACCGCTGGCGCCCTGCACCCCTGCACCCTCCATTACAGACAGTAATTAAAGCCGCTCACCCTAGTGCTTCCATAACAAACAGAGCATAATGCCCTAATTATGACTTAGTTAATTTAAGTCAGGATTTAATGATTTTAAAAGTGATTTATATTGTTTTTCCTGTTCGGAACAAATGAAATCTGTAGCCTAAATTAATAGTGGCTTTTCATCATCACAAAGTTAAAAAGCCAGTTACCGTCGCATTCTCCTCATTAATTTAACATCTGAAAATCCCAGACAGGCAAGGTAAACATTCATTATGTGACAGAATTGAAGTAGGGGAAAAAAAACCTGTGATAATGGAATATTAAATTAACTTTGCAAACAAAATAGATTCGTCTTCAGTGTTCTTTCAGACTTGGTGGTTTTATTTGCGGTTTTCCAGCTCTACTAAAAAGCAGTTATTTTTAACTTTTTTGCAGATTGGTTCTTAGTCACTTCCCTATATTTGAATGCATTTCTGTTGAAATGCAGACTTGTGGTCTTCTTGTGTTCTAATGTGCTGACAATATGTTGATAGAACTGTTTATCGTAGTGTTGTACTCTTCAGATGAGTCTAATCTTGTGTATTTTATGTGCATTCAGCCACAGAGATTGTTAAAGACATGTTTTGATTACTGCTAACTGGTAATTACTTATTTAGATTTATTATACTTTATTAATTCCGGATGGAAATCGCTTCTTTGCATTTAACCCATCCCCTGAGGGGAAGCAGTGGGCAGCCAGCCATATGCGGTGCCCTGGGAGCTAGCGCTGAGAGTCTTGCTCAAGGACACACCTGGCTGTGCTGGGATTTGAACCAGGAGACTTCTGCATCCCAGCCTTATGTTCTACCCATGGAGCCACCATATATATATGAAGATTTGATAATTAATTTTTAATTAATTAATTAATTTTTGTTATTGTGAGACGATATAGTTTTTCTTAGGAAATAAGCAGAATTTTGTTGCCTTGCGTTGTTTCTGTTTACAGAAATTTTAGCAATGCCAAATTTAAATTCCTAAGAGAAAATAATCAGATATTTTTGAATGAAAATTAGTTTTGCGACAGGTGTCTTTTATGCCACCTAAACTGTTTTTGCATTCATTGCTGACTATGCACAAACAATTTCAAACGAATAGTTCTGTTTAATCTGACATGAGATAAGAATATAGCTTTTCTGTTTGTGCGTGTACTTAGCCATAAATGAGGCTGCAAGATTCTGCACAACATCTGCATATAAAACCGAGGTAAATGTAGCCAACGTTTATCCTCGCTTCTGATTTTATTATTGCAGTGACGACAACGATAAGACGACAAAACGATCAAAACCCAAAACAGAAAGCGTTTCATCCAACTCAAAGTCTAACTCTTCCGACAGCTCCTCCACCTCTGAATCCGATTCAGAAGTGGACAGTGAGTCCGATTCTGGCACCGGGAAGAAGAAACAGCCAATTTTAAAGCCAAAGGTAAGCGGGGTCATGACCCTTCACTGTAGCCACTATACTTCTTAACCACCTCTGTGTGTGCGCGTGTGCACATGTGAGCACAATATGTGAGCACCCTGTTTTACACTTTACACAGCCCTCCACAGAATGGTAGGTATTAGCTAAAAATAAAAAAAAATACTGCATTTAAAGTAGAAGACCAGTTCACCCAGTTATTTTCAGTAGATAAAAAGGACTCGTCAAACATATGAAACTACACAGCACAATTATACATGTGCGTAACTTTTTTGCAATCTCTTGTAAAATAAAACAACTGGTCCATTTACTTTCAAGATGGGAATGAGCTAATATGCATATTTAATCAGTGACACCTGCTCATTACAGCATGTCAATTTATTCTTAATCTTTGTAGAGATTTATTTTATTATTTTTTTTTGTTTTCCATTCTCCATTGGCAACATAGCCGCCTCTTCGGGATGTTAACTGCCTTGACAAAAATAGAGAGGCGTGTCGTAAACAGTCTCCGCAATCGTCGTGGTAAAACAGGGTGTGTGATTTAGTGCAGCGAACAAAACTGCTAATGGATTAAAAGCAGAAGCATGGTGTTTGTGCGTGTCACTCTGCTTCCGAAATACCTCAACGCTAGCGATTGGCTGCTTAAGCGTCGGCAAACGATCGCACAGTCGTGTGCACATTGGAGATGTGCTGTAGCTGTTTGACACATTCTTCTAGGTTTTTAAATAAATAAATAGCCATTTAGCAGATGCTTTTATCCAAAGCGACTTGCAACATTTCATTTGCGTGTTACAATGAGCTAGTGCTGGGTGTCTTGCTCCAGAACACGCTAGGGAGCTGGGCTGGGATTCGAACCAGGAGGCGTCTGCATCCCAGCCTGATGTTCTACCCATTGAGCCACCAGGCCGCCAGGTTTTTAGCTGTACAAAAAGCAAAATGCACTCTAAATATGAAATAATTTACATTTCTCCCTGAATTTCTTGGCTGAATACATGCTAACTCAGAGCTGAAACTTATACATGTTTTTAAAGCTGCTGCTGCTCCTGTTTAAAAATGTTTCCAGCAGTTTTCAAAAGTTTGAACACGTAAATAACGTGGAGGCCCGGCCCGGCATGTCACAATTACAGATGGCCAGGTTCTTGGGACGGTGGTAGTCAGCATGGTGAAAGCCAGGTGACAGGTGGCTCTTGGGTCGTTACGATGGAAGGTGGCTCCGAAGATTACGAGCAAAGCCTTGGTGTTAAACCGTAGTCCTTAAAGATCGGTTTCCCAGAGGCCCCGGTGCTCTTTGAGGACCCCTGCAGCGGCCTCGAAATTAATGTGCCTTTTAGTATGTCTGTACCGTATTTTACCATCGGTGTCAGCTACTCCTCAGATGGAGTGTGGCAATTTGTGTGATTCCATCACGTTCCTCTTAATAACCATTAACAAGATGAAAGCTTTTGTCAAAGAAAGCAAGCATGGAACATCCATTTAAGCATGCGGGCACTCCAGCAATGTAAGATGTGAAAATGTTCCCGGAGTTTCTGCTCTTTTCTGTTCGCCGTCCTGCCGTTTGGTTTAAGTCATTCTGTGTCTTCCTCGTTCGTTTTTATCGCTGTGGTTAGTAGTGACGCACGGCGCGGGTCTTCAGCCTCAGAGGTGCACCAAAAAATGCCGGCTGCGTTTTGCTTTAGTGAGATGTGCTGATGTGCCACGGATGAGTTTTGTGCACAAATAACTGTGTTCTTTGAACATTTGTTAGATGTTCCTACAGCACACAGATTGGACTTTTTTTTTTTTTTCTTCATATGGTTAGATGGTCATTTCACATATCGCATGTGTAATTGAACAAATGTGCAGGTCACTGCATGGACACCATGATTAAGTTTGTACCTAATCACGTCACGTCTCATAGGTTAGCAGTTTTGAGACCACGATGTAACAGCTGTGAGATGAGCAGGGCCCAGAACATACGTGCTGAAGGGAGCCTTTCTTGTAGCATCCGTCCCCTTGTTTGTCTAAAGCCTTGCTTCAACCCAGCGCATGCTGGCGCGGCACTGGAATTTCCGTCGGCATACCTTTCGCTTGTCGACGGACTCTGTCGCACGGGAGCGGGGAGGCCGAGAAATAAAATTTACGCAGCGAAATGCGATTTCTTCTGCCTCTCCTCGCTGCTCTCGCCGTGCTGTGAAATTCTTATTTTACACACTTTGCTGGCTGGGGCCATGAATTATGCATCGCGCCAGAGAAATCCTCAATCTCACGCTTCAGGCTTTGAGTGCATTACCCAGGTTCCATCTCTATTACCAAGATGAATAGTCGATTGGGGAATATTTGATAGGATATGGTTTTAACTTCATTGTTTGTTTTCAGTATTAAGCTTCTCTTTTGGGAGATTTCTTTTTGTCTGTAGTATCAGAGTGAAATTTTATGGTTCTTTGAGAGGGAGTGAGAAGGACTGGGTTACGAGAGCGTGGTATGTATGAAAGGCGTTCATAAGTTAAAATGCTTTTATATTGTGCCTGTTGTAGTGAGACCAACTGCAGAGCCAAGTGGTTGCAAATGAGAGGCAGTGCTGTAATTCTTGGCGTGCGAGGTCGTCCTACCAGGAGCCGCACGGATGTTTGTATCGGTTCTGACAGCTGAACAGAATGATTGTTTAATGAAAATTACAAAGGAGAAAATGTAGATGTAGCCACAATATTGTGTCAAATATTTTGTCATTCTGAAATGCAAGCTGACATGTAAGTGTGCGGTGATATATTGCTATTTGCCTTTAAATATGCTGCTTTAGTTTATATATTTATTTATTCTGTAGTTAATCCTGACGTTCCGTTGATTTTTCTCCCGTATGCTGCCCAGGTTGTACGTTTTGTGTAGTGTGTGCATTAAAGATAGTTGTTGTTTTTTTTTTTTTTGGGAGACAGTAATGCGAAAATGTTGGTTTTTCGAGAAAGTAATTTTAAATGGCCATAGCCGTTTTTGCACTCCAAATTCCAGAATGCCGTTGGACACATTGGCCTCATCCATTGACCTGCAATTGGTCAGATGGAAACGATCCACAAGATGTGAGTTCTTGGGGGGGGGGGGGGGGAGAGAGGCTTTGTGCCCTGTTTTTTCTGGTTTCACTTTTCCTATTGTTTCTGTCCTTTGTTTACCTTTTGGTCTTTCTTTGATACTGTTCAAATCTTTTTTTGTTTATTTGTGTGCGGGGGTGGGTGTGGGTGTGGGTGTGTGGGGTTTTTTTTTTAATTTTATTTTTTATATCCCTATCACCTTCTCTGAGTGTTCTCTAAAGGATCATATCTTAATGCAGTGATGCCCTGTCAAAGGGTGCATTCAGCATGGTACAAGCTGGCTGGTGTATGCTACACATTTTTCAATCTCTTCTGTTATAATGGTTGTATATAGCATATCCTCTAATGAAACCGTGCATCAGGAAAGATTTTATTTTCAGCTCATTTTCATCATAACTGATTGAATTAAACTGCCATTGTAAGCATTCCCCTTAGGAGTATTGTATGAAAATACATGCATTATCTACTGTAATTGTATTATTAAATGTAAATAAGTTCTGTTTCCATATTTGAGTGAAATTACATTGGAACTGTGGACAGTTTAGTTTATTAATTTCTCTTTGTACTTCCTGTTGTTTTTGTATAATTATTTGCAAAAGGCCTTATATGTTGTAATAATTGTACATCTCTAATAATTGTAAAACTCCTAATGGGAAGAATTGGTTACATAAAATATGCACATGATCTTCCACAAATGGTACTTTGTAAATGTCCGTTACATTTTATGCCCAAAGTGTTCTGTGCTACACTTCAAAATGTTACTTGTTAAATGCTGAAATCTCCCTTTGGACTGAGTCTCTCACTAGTCTTTTTTGTGTTGTTCAATGACTGTCTTTATTTTTCAAATTAAAGGTGAAATGTAATGAGTTACTGATTTAAAAATCTGACAAGCGGCAATTAACATACAGTATGTTAGTGTTCATCTCCGTATATACGATTGTTAAGAACTAGTTATTTGATTAAGTTCAATAATTAATCCACGACTCGTGGAATTCGACAAGAATGAAACAGTTTAGTAGTTAATTTAATTATTAGATTTAATTTCTTCTTCTGTCTCACATAAAGAGCTTTGTTTGGAGTTACATTTGTATGTCAGCACCACGCATACGTTAATGTTAATGTTCATGAACATTCAAATACATTTGATCTATGAAATAACATTTCCAGAAAAGTTTAGTAGCTATAAGATAATTACAAATCAACAGATCTGTTTGAACCTTTAACAATAATTCTCTTTGTCACTTTTTGTTTACGATTTGAACAGTCCAGGAGCCTGCTGGGTGGATCTCACTGATATCCAAATCAATTAATTATGTCCCTTTTTAACGTATAACTTTTTTTCCCTCCGCTCACCACTGTACATCTGAAGTGGAGAAGCTAAAGGAAAGTGTAGCTTGGTGTTAGCAGAGCAGGACCAGAGAAGCAGTCGCCAGGGTTACCGTGATGTGAGGCACACATTGTTTTTGTGACGCGCTCGCACACAGACGCTAAATCAGTGTTCAGCAGGGGGTGCCCTGGGACTGCGGCTGCAGCACCGAAATCTGCAATGTGGGTATAATGTGGATGTAACATCTGAACACGGTTCTACGCTTCCACAGGTTGAAAAAGGCGTCATTTGGTTTGCCCTGTTCTGAGTTTCTTTTTTTTTTTTTTTTTTGTCTTTGCGTGCTAATTGGTGTCCTCACCTTTTTGTAGGTTGAAGAGAAGGTGAAGAAGGAGGTGTCTTTGCTGGATTTAGACGACTGTAAGTTTTTGATGCAATCATTTATCTATACAAAGTACCAATCTCTGTACCTCAGTCTGTACATCTGAGAAACACTGAAGTAATTAGTATACATTTTTTTGTAAGTCATCTTAACATTTTGAGATCAGTTTTCTGTTTGATTTATTGAAGAAAAATCAGTATATACACTTTGAGAATTCATGGACAGGTCAGTCAAACTGAGTTGTATTACTACTAGACCTGCTACACACACACACACACACACACACACACACACACACACACACACACAAAAAACATCTCTTTCAAACTTACAACTAGGTTGGACCAGTATATCAGAGGTTTATCACTTCACAAGCCATAGTGAAAACTAAAACCCAGACAGCCCCTGACAGCTTGGCACCATCACTCTTAGGTATTGTAACTACTGCAGGTAGGTGTCACTGGTAATACTTGGTTACTGACCAGCAGTGCTGTGCATCTCGGTCTCCCAGTTACCCCAGGCTCAGCAGTGCTGCCTAAAGCCCCCGTCCTCTCTCCCAGTCTGCTCACTGATCTGGAAGGCCTGTCTCTCTCCAGTGTGCCTTCTGCCATCCAGGTGAGCCCCGTCACTCTTCCTTTGAATATCACCACAATATTTATGGTCCTTTTGAAATATCAGGGCTCACCTCATGCACGGTAAAAGACGTTGGTGCCCCCCCCCCCTTTCTGGTTGGTCACTGAAGGACACTTGTCTTTCTGGGAGGTGTGTCCACCACGTGCTGTTACCCCCATTGACCTTTTTCCCTCCTGAGCAAACACCTCCCTCTCCAGCCCACCCCACCCCTTGGTGGTCATGCAGGGTCCCTGTGGTGGATAGCTTCTCTTCCCTGAGTGGCGCATCTCCAAATCCCCAGATTTGTCAGCACGCAGCGACGCGTACCCCCCTCACCCCGCCCCCCTCACTATTGGCTGCTGTCTGGCACCAGACCCCATTTCTGATGGCTGACCTTTCCATGCTTGAAGACTCTTTTCTCATCTGAAGAAATCCTCTGTCAGAGAGTGTTTAGGGAGAAGTGCTTTCTGCCGGGCCATCTTCTTGTCCCTTAACGTCGTCTGTGTTGGAACGTGGCCTCCCGTTTGCCTCCATCCCTTTTTTATGATCAAACATTTGCAGTGGTCTTTCTTAACACGGGCTGGAGCTTCTTTGTGTAAAGTACTCCCCCCACCCCCCAGGCTTCCAGCACATAGCACATCATTTATAAAGCCTTCTTGTAAAACCAAATTTATTCTAGGGAGCTCTCATGTCTCCGAACAACGTCTCAATGTAATTTTCTTGATAAATTAATTAATTAATTTTTGTACCCCCCACCCCTTTTTTTTTTCCTCTCATTGCTGACATTTCTGCGATTGTTCACCTAGGCTCCTCCCATGGCTTCCCTTTCCGGAAACGCGTGGGCCCCGAATGCGGCGTTGGGGCTGCGCTTAACAACTGTACTCCCCAGGTTTGCTCTGGCGAGCTCATTATGTAGGGATAAAATGTCTCTATGCCAGGACGAGGCCTGAGGTTCAGCTCCGCAGAAATATGCTTTAACCTTCCCTTGTGTAAAAGGCCAAATGAATCATATTAAGGCTCTTGGAGCGGCACGCTCCAGCAGTGAGAAATTAATTAGTATCTGAGGAATGGAGATATAGGGCAAATAGATGAGAATGTGACCCTAATATTCTTTATATGTGCTACGTTTTCTATTCTTGGAATGTGCCCGACAGGCTATTATACAAAGCTTCTGGCTCTGTAATTGGATATTGCTTTATAAGCGCGAGTCTGCCTAATGCGTGTTTCTGTGCACCGGCCTGCCGGTTTACGGAGCTGCACGCGTGTTTGCTCGCGTGCCTGTTCACGTGTCTGTGTCTCGAACTTTAAGCGTTAATGTGTTGTGAGAGTAGATGCCGTGGAATGTTACCTCGTTACCACCATCTTCCCGCCTCGTCTGCGGCTTCGCTGAGTAGCTTGTGGATGACGCCGCGCTGCTTTCCGGGGGGTGTGGCCTCGTTAGCAGGTTCTAAGTAAAACATTGCATTTAATTTCACCAGTCGTCATATTGGCAGCTAAATGAGCGTAGAACCCCAGTGAGGTTTGTTAGCCAAATTGCGATGATTTTTCTTTAAATCCATGTTTTCTTGGATCTTGCTTAAATATAAACTTGTATCGCAATTAATTTAGCTGGAATGTGTAGATGTGACGTCTTACATTTTTAATGATTTTGTGTCTGAAAATCTGCATTTTTTTGTAATATGATTTACTACGTTAAATTATTTATTTGTGGTTATATACCAATCCTCAAAGGCGTAGATTTTTGCCATTAAAAATTGTGAAAACACTAGTGGCAACTGAGCACTGTCAGTCGGACACATTGTTATAGTGCTCAGGCATAGAGATGTACGTGCTCAGGAGCAGAGGCCAGGTTATAGCCTTGGTACATGGGGATTAGGTTGGAAGTCTTGCTTTAACTGCATAGCTTAGCTTGTTGTATAGCCTCTTGCCTCAGATATTATTGGTTTCTCTGAGCTGAACTCTAACCTATTAGTGAGTCTTCCCACTTTTTTTTAATTAGAGTTGCCGATGTGCTCCGTTCCCTATGCCAAGAAAACGTACCTGTGTGTTTCATTACCCAGCCAGATGGGGGAGTCGGTACCAAATTACATCTGCACGGCTCATATGATCGTTAGAATTCACCATCCATATCAGACTGAGACGCCAGCTGACCCAAATCAGAACACCGTTTTGTACACCGTTTTTGTTCTTAAATTAGGTTTTTATTTAAATACTTGTTTGTGTATAGTTTAATTTTGGGATGGTATGAATATAAAATACTTAAATCCAGCCCTACTTAAAAAAGCACCACAGAAGTTTCCAGTGTAGCGACAACTGAACATTGTAAGTCTCTTTGGACAAAGGCGTCTGCTAAATGAGTAAAATGTAAATGTAAACAACACAGCCCAATGTAACTGTATGCGCAGGTGACTGCGTATTACTCTGGCCAGGTAGCCCAGTGGGTTACGCCCTCCTGAACAGTTCAGTTGTGCTCTGTGTTTATGAGGAAGATCTGGTGCCTTTTAGCACTCTTGTGATAATATTACATACCTGCAGGTATCATGTTTTATAGATTATTAGAACAGCTGCAGGCAGATATTTTTATTTGTGCTGTTACTGTCGCTGTTACCATTGAACACGTTTGAGTGAAACAGTTTGCTTCAGTCTGTTTACCCATTAAAATGAGTAAGGCTGTCTGTTTAATTTCGTTTGTGTCATTTGACCAGCAATACAGAGATTGTTTAAGATAGGGGAGAGGGGAATGTTTCTATATTATCTTTTTTTTTTTTTTTTTTTGGTTGAGGTTGATGATGGTGATTCTTAGCATAATTGTGTTGTTCTAATCCTGTATTATAAAAGGTTGCGGCTTGGCTGTCATGTGTTCTTTCCTTGTTAATCCCAAGTCAGTGAATTAACCTTCAATTACGGCCGTTAGAATTGAAATGAGGCTTTTCGTCTGGCCTCCGTGACCGTCTCCTGTCTCTGCCCGCTTCTGATGGAAATTCTAAGGGTCACCGAATATGTCCTATGTCATGTCTGATAGCTCCTAAAAATTCAGGTTAAAAAAAAAATTAAAAAAAAAATTAACCCACTAGAGAGCTATTTAGCCTGACCTTCCTGCTGCCTGTACACTGACGTATGAAGGAATACTCCTTTGCAATTAAGATACCTCGCTTTCGATTTAGCTTCTGTAGAAGTTGAATGCCTTTCTTTTTCTGGGGGGTGGGGTGGTGTCACAGGTGCCTTGGACGTGTTTTGGGTGATGTTGAGCAGCCTGTGTTATTAAGCTCCAAATTTTCGAGACGACGTGACCGGGGGGGGGGGGCGTCAGCCACTCGAGTGCCACCTGTTCCTGTCCTGGGGGCCAGGCCCCTCGCTCGCGCCATAAGGCCACTCTGGCGGACGTGGGAGCCGAGTTCTTCCGCCAAATTGGAAATGAAGCGAGCTTCCTGGTCGAAAGTCTGCCGGACCACGTCCAAACTGGGCGCCTGCCAGACCCGAGAATAATCTCGTGGGCGACAGATTGTAGGAAACACATTTCCATGCCTTAAGTGCTACACTATTTTTGTGTGTGTGTGTGCGTGCGTGCGTGCGTGTGAGTAAGTCCAGAATTCTTCAGTGTGCATGGTTTATTTTCCACCCCCTTTTCTTATTCTATATCCATCCGATCACACTTCTATTATTTCACTTGACTGAGGGAACCTTATTTGCTTGTCTGAATGTTTGAATGACAGTCTGCTTGCTTCAATCTATAGCAGCAATCAAAAGGAGTGGAGTCAATACCAGATCTGCGGGCTCCGTATTAATGGAAGCCTCCTGTAGGCCGTTTAGCTTGGGTTTAGATCTGTCACTGGATGTAGAAGGCCACTGTACTGGGGAGGGGGGTGAAATGGATGCCAAAAAAAGAAATCCTGCAACAAGAAGTGTGTGCTGTGCATAGAGACATCAGAGGCCAACGCTGGCTTTTATACATAGTAAACAACCTTCCTGCTCATTGATCATGATGGTATTTTCAGATTTTAAATCCACCCACTGAGGAATTTGTCTCTGCTGAACAGTTCAGCCTTTTAGAAAATTACTACATGGTTATCAATAGCATTTAGATTAACTCGGGTTATTGTGTTTGAAACCCCCCTCCCGGCCAACATGCGCTCTCTAATAACATTTTGACATTAGGATCTCGACGAAATAGTATTTAAGCCCCCGTTCGGCGGGTGGGCAGTTGATAACTTTTCATTCATAATTAGCTCATCGCGAATCGGGAGACATTTCGGGGAAATTGAACTGTCAGTGGGTAGAAACAAGCGTTTGACCTCATCACATTGAGTGGGGCCCATCATAATTTGTTCATTTGGTGCCCATCAGCCTAGCCTCATCTCTCATTCTGCACCTCGCTGACCTTCCCTCTCCAATTCCTCTCGGTTCAGCTTTAATTATGACTCAGCAGACCCAGAGAAATATTGCGGTCCGCTCTCAAAAACCCTGAACTGCCACTCACCGAAAGATTGGTTTTTAACAGGTAATAAATGCCCAAAGGAAATAGTGTGCTGCCTGTCTGCTCTGTTGGCTTGTGTGTGTGTGTGTGTGTGTGTGTGTGTGTGTGTGTGTGTGTGTGTGTGTGCGTGCGTGTGTGTGTCTGTGTGTGTGTGTGTGCGTGCGTGTGTGTGTCTGTGTGTGTGTGCGTGTCTGTGTGTGTGTGCGTGTCTGTGTGTGTGTGCGCACGCATGTGTGCGTGCGTGTGTGCGCGCGCACGTGTGCACATCTGTGTGTGTGTGCGTGTGCGCGTGCGTGCATGGGGCCATTCTTGAACATGGGAGGTTTAGTGTATTTATTCCCCCCTTCCCCCCTCCCCCTGTCCCAACACCCTGACTGCACACTCAGCCTTCGGTTCTTGCCTTCTCACTGCACTGTCCAGGAGCTTTCATTTGTGTTAATGCTTAGCAGCAAAGAGGCTTTTAACCATTGTCTTTAAATGTCACCCCGTGATTGCTTTTAATGAGGTAATTCTGCCTCATATGCAAGCTAATTATCCTTCTGTTGAGTGGAAAGCAATTCATAAATAAATGTGAATGCCTCAATTAAACAAATGTCAGAATTCGGGTCGGCTTTAAACACCATATAGTTCACTCTTGAAGAATCCTCCAAATTAAAATTGCTGATTATCACCATTTACTACATTTACTGGATTTTTCACACAAGTCTGTTGTCCATTGGGAAGAAAAAAAGAAACGCATTAAGCCCACATTATGCTTTGGTGTTACCATGACAATTATTTTGTGATGGTATAAAGTCTTCTCGTTTGTTCAAAAAAAAAAATAAATAAATTCACCAAAATCAGCATCAGCGATATTAACTTTTGAACATTGGTTTAATTATAAACTGCCAAAACTTTACATCGTGATTTATTTTGTGTTTCTTAGGAGTTTTAATGACTGTTTATATTGTACAAAGTCATTTAAAAACTCTCCTCACACAAGTGTTTTTTGCTGGTATTGTGATCAGCTCTGTTGATCAGAACTCTTTAATTACTGGCAACTTTAAGTAGCTGACAGTAAGTCATGTATAAAACATTACTGACAAATGCTAAATATAGGAAAAAGAAATCTCTTTCTGGTGTATCACAGCGACCGGTTGAGTCTTTAAGTTATATGTGTTCATTTTCATTAGCAACTTTCTTAAACATACGGTCAGCTTTGAGACGGCCTGTCAAATTAACTTCCATGAGCTAGGCTGCTACCAGTAGTGGCCTACTTTGGAATAAAGTGTACAGTTATGCTGACTTTGAATATGTCAGCAGGATTTTCAGGTCATTTGACAAAAAGGATACAAGCGTTGCCACAAGCGTCGAAGGTGACTGGTGGACTCATCAATCACACCGGCTTTCTTTAAGCTGATACATAATAGACCCCCTCAATCAATTTCTTCCTCCATCGTCAGTCGTTTGGGAGCAGATAGGTGAAGAGGCTTGACTAGGAGTCAAGGTAACCTGGTGTCTCAGGTGTTATTTACACTTGGAGGGAAGGAGGGATAAGTCAGTATTAGGAAAAAACCCTCATGAGGTGTCCAGTTTGTCAGCTGGTGATGATGAGGACATCTGAGGCCTAGTGAGACCTTGACTGTGGCAGCGGTGGCCCCTGTCAAAGTAGAAAAGCTTGACAAGGAGATATTAGAGATTACTGCTTCTGTTATTGACATAGACTGGTCTAACGTGTCAAAGCTCAGATAAATTTCTGTTTTGTGGCCGGAGGGGGCTTGGTGCTCCGACAGCTCGGTGACAATATTTGCTTGACCTGCTACATTGTAAAGTCCTTAAGAGCGTGGACGTGTTCGTGAGAGTGTCTGGTATGTGATTTTAGCTTTTTATTGTACCAAGTATTTTCACCTTTAACCTTTGACATCATCTTTGTGGGCTTTTGCTTTTTGAAAAAGTATTCAAATTAATGTAATATGCAAAGTATCTAATTGAAAGATACTTTATCAAAATCCCCCCCCACACACACTGAATTTTCATGTTGATTTTGTATTTGGCATGTGGCGATGTTTTCTGGGTCCATCGTTCGACTGAGAAGTTGCCTACTCCTCTGGAGACATTTCCTCTGTACTTGCAGCGTTGAATGCTACGATTTGTGAAATTGATTTTAAGTCAGATGTCGACGTCTCAATGGAATTTAATCCTGTAGACGGAGATGGCCAATCCATACCGGCAATCTGCATGTTTGTAGCGCCTTTCCTCCCATAATTACAAATGGTCATTACCATGCAGGCAAGCACTTGTCCAGAAAAGCCCGGAGTGTTGTCTGTAGCTGGGGGGGGGGGGGGCAAGCAAACGGCTTTGAATTTACAGATGCTCTTATGCGGTGGTGTTTGTTCGATTCTCCTGACACAGGAGTTTCTTCTCACAAGTTGTATATCTTCACTCATAAATGAATTTGAACTGCTCTTTATTTTTCTAGCCTTAAATTTTTTTCTATTGAGAACACTTAAGCGGAGACGTCAAGACTCAAACTGCACTTTTAGGATGAGTTATGATATTTAGTGTGTCAAAGTTTATACCTGAAATTGTCTTTTGAAAGATTATTACAGGTGGTGTCACACCTCAGACTTTGATTGCCAGGTAATGCGAGTACATTCCTTCCGACGTGCAACAAAAATCCAAAATATCAATTTCCACTAAATGTATGACAGGAATTTCAATTTAATTTTAAATAACTTTGTGTCATAACTTTTTATTGTCTTTATGTAGAACTCCCACCACAGTTGTTGACCATGTATGTAAATTTTACATATTACTAATAAAGGCTCGCTTCAAAAAAGGTATTCGTAGCAGCAACATGCATTGGCCTGTTTTTGTTTGATTTAAAACCGATTATATGTGTCAGAGACCTTTTGAGAAAAATCCTATATGCTCAAATACTATGTAGAATCCCTAATAATTCAGTACATAGCTAGAGGGTCATTCAGTCATTATTAGATATTTTTGTACTTTTAAATGAAGAAGAAAAAAAAAAACAAGCTTAGCCATGCTTAGCTTTCATGGGCTATCATACTTGGAAGCTGCAGGAAAAAAAAGTACAGATTCTCTTCCAAGTTCATTCTCTGTGAACAGTGCATCTAGAACATCACATGGTGGTTTTCCAGTGACATCACTATAAACATGGTGGCTCAGTCGGTGCCCCTGTTACCATGCACCTCTGTGGTTGTTGGTTCAAATCTGGCTTTTTGAAAGTTATGTGCATCTAATGTACGTATTTTTTACGTTAAGGCAACAGTTGTTTTCAGTGTACAACTGTAGTGCAACAGTTTTTAAAAATTACAAGTTTTTATTCATATGCAGAAATGAACTAATTTGTAAGTCGCTCTGGACAAAAGATTCTACAAAATGAATAAATGTAAATAAACTCATCCAATTTCACAGATGTATACTAAACAAAAGTTTGTTGGGTTAACATAAAAAATATATGTATGTTTGTTGGACAGAAAATAAATAGTTTAGATTCAACTTTAAGGAAACAATCCACTTAATCATATAAATAATTTTATTACGTTCAACTGATATGCATTATTTATATATGAATATAAAAACCTCCAGTTATGTTGTCTCAGGGTTGTCCAGCTCCAAGTTTAAACTTCAATTCTGTTTAAACCGGCTTTCTGAAATACCCTCCGGATATCAAAATGTATCTTATTCTTTTCTTTGTGAGGCTCTATTTATGTTATCATTCTCACTACGTATTCCTTTGTGTGTAAAAACATGATGTCTGCTTTGTGTTCTCAGATTGTTTTTACAAGTACTGTGTAATTTACATTAAGTGACTGCGTTTTGGCTACTGACTTGTAAGGAATGGTTTCCTGCCTTTTTAATTCACCTGAAGCATCTTTGAGATTCTTCCATTGTTCTAGCATTGTTTGGAAAAATCTGGGCAAATTGGACATTAATAAAAGTTTTGTCTTACTACCTTACTGTTCTTGCAGTGTCTTCCCCGCTTTGACCAGTCCTTGTCTACAATAGAGAGGAAACCTCACATATTATTTTCCCCATCTGGGAAATTCTCGCTAATTTTACAATAACCTGTTTACTCGGCTGGACCAGTTCTGGCTCCGATTTAATGGGATCCGGCGCGTTCCTGTCAGAAAGACGGTTAGACCAAAATGATTTTCTGTCACCTACTTTTAGCAGGGGTAGCCTCAATCCAGGAGCCCCTCAGTGCAGAGGCCATCTTATTAACCTCCTCAGTGCCAGGGGCGTTTGATTTGTGACACCGCAGTAGAGCTGAGGTCAAGGCAGAGCATTGATAAACAGGTATGCTTGGCTGCTGCTGGACATTTGACTTGCGTTGGCTGATCGCTCTCCCTGGCTCCATCTTTGGGGGTGTGTGCGTGGCTAGGGACCCGGGGGGGAATTCTCTGGCATCCAGCTCATTTTCCTCAACATGCAAAACAGGTCAAGAGGTGATGGGGAAGAAACACCGGTAGATGGTACCATGCGTTGTCGTAAACATTTGCTACTCGTTGCCTTAGTGACACGCCATTATGAATGGTGGTTTATAGTTTTTGAAATGTGGTGGAACTGTTATTCTGCTTTGGAAGTTTTTGTTGGTTCCTCCTGATTGGTCGAGAATACGTTAAGGCCGACTTCCTCCAGCTTCTGGTGGTCAGAGCAACACTAATTAATGTCCACAGCCACATTACTATCCAAGTTATATACTTCTTGTCCTTCTCACTGTATATGGGTCCCATAATATGGTCATTTACCACTTTGTATACTTTATTTATTTATTTATTTTTGTCAAGTGGTAAAAGCCCTTCTCTACTTGCCTGGGGCCTGTCGGTTCTGAGTGCCGCAACAGCTCTTATAAATGTTCGGCAAGTGTTAAGTAGACAGTTATGTGCGCTCTCATTCCACGCTTATTTGCGTGCCGTAATAAAGTGTGATAAAATGCGTGTCTGTGCGACGATGGGCTCCGAGAGTCACGCGCGTTTCCACTGGAAATAAGGTTGTGTCTGTTGTAATTGTGCTACTGTTTATACAAACCTGTCACAACATGTCAGACGGCTGATACAGTCAGGCTTGCTTTATTTTATTTATTTTCCAAATCTGGGAGAATCAAATAAATGATGCATTGAATTGCTTGTGTTTTATCTGTTCCTTTTTTCCATTTGTCATTGGTGCTGTCCTGACATAAAAAGTATTCGTATGGAAAATAAGCGGTAGCACGCCCATGCATCTGTAATACTGTGTGTGTGTCTGCGTGTGTCTGCATGTGTGCGCACACATGCATGTTTTTCCTGTCCCCCCCCCCGTATTACATTAGATATGCACTTGATAGGGATCTTTTCAAGATGCACAGGTCAACGTTAAGTCTAAAAACGGAATAAAGCCAAGCTTCCATATGCGGGTGCATATTTTTTGCCGCTATACAATCAGATGAAATGCAAATACATTATTTTGCACCTATGCATTACAATCAGATGCAAATATTAATTTGCGTTTTTGGTTAAAATGGTTTGCAGTTTTTGCAAATGAGTCAAGTAGAATTTGACACGAGTAGTTACGTGTACATATAAAATCGTACACTTTTTTTTTTTTTTTTGAATTACAGGTTTTTCAGAAGTGTAACTCTGTGTCCTGCGTGCTCCTGGTGCTAAGTGGAATTGATGGCTCTCAAGATGTGAAACCTTTTATCATTTTAAACTCAAAGAAATCCCTCTAATGGAGGATGTTTTGAGGCCTTAAACACGTTTTTGCAAAATAAGTCAAGTTTGTGTTTCGTTTGTGTCTCCATTCTCCCCCTCCTCATTTCATAGACACGATGGTAATTACTTTAGTGCTCCTGATTCCCAAATGGCTCCTTCCACCCTCTGAAGAGCCAGGTTACCCATTGTACATGCGTGTTTTTCAGTTTTTTTAAAGCGTCCGCCCCACCATTTTCACCGTTCCCACTACTTGTCCTTTTTAAAGCTAGTTTGTGAAATTGTCGCCTGGCCAATGAATAGATTTGCTGCTTGAATTGACGTTAATTGGAGAAGCTGAGCTCGGAGTGTCCGTCGTTCAAAATGGAGCAGATGCCAGCCCTTTGTTGCAGGGCAAAATTCACTTTTAGGACGAAATATGAAATGTAAAACAAACCTGAGAGAAATTGAAAAATGGATTCTTTTGTGGACAGAAATTAGATTTTCTCCACAGGAAAAGATTTTTTTTTTCCTTTTATTAGCCTGAGTTCGGTATGCACATACGCTATCACACATTACAGCACTAACGGGGGCCACGTTTTCGTCCCTGCTATGCCCGCAGGTGAGCTTGCCAGTGTTTGTGCCCGCCCAGTCCCACGAGCTGCTCCATCGCATGAGTGGCAAAGGCCTGGCAGCACAGTACCACTTCCCGCGGCAGCCGTGCATCTATGACCCGCGCATGGTGTCCGTGCAGTTGACCTTTGTGAACAGCAGCGAGCAGGCAGTGGAGGATCTCCATGTGGGCGAGACCGGCCCACCAGCGCTCAACGTCCACCGCTTTGCCAGCATAGGTGAGTGCCCCCCACCTGTGGTACGCAAGTGGGCGGGGCTGAATTGGTTTCCCACAATGCACAGTTCCCACCACTCTCTCCATTTAAATGTCATTTGAAACTCATTCTTTTCTGCCTTTAGTGATTAAAGTATACAGTTGCACAGGTCTGTATATTTAAGTAAATAACAAAAATGTGTTAATTTATGAATGTTAATGTAGCTCCTAAAGTCGTACACCACAATGCATTCAGTCACAGCAATACAGTAAAGAATCGGACTGTTCTTGTTAGCTGTCTTTCAGCTTTGCTCTTAAAAACGGTTTGAGTTGACTTTACTTAGTTTAGTTGCAGCAGGTGTATTGATGGAGGAGCCAGTCACAACTTGAGTAGCGAGTTCTGCCGCCCCCCCACTTTCCCCGATCCTCACCTTATCATTGATGTTTAACGAGCTGCTGGGCTTGCAGGCTTTAAATGGACACCTGAACTTCCAGGGGGACTAGAGTGTAGAGTGGATTTATAAATTTCTGGTGCTCCTTCGTTTAATGAATCTCAAACATTCATCTGCTGTACTGCACAGAACATCTGCATGTGGACTACGTATTAATAACCCAGTTTTAACATATTTTATACTGATGAATGTTGTCATGCTTCCTGCTGTTGGAAGCCCTACACTTTTATTAGCACTTAGTGTGTATGCAGTAAAACAGTGTAATGGAGACTGTTTTCTGTGTTTATGTGCAACATTCCCACTTTTGATACAGCTTACAAGGCTTTTTTTTTTTTTTTTTTGAAGTGCATCTCTTCCTTTCGTGTGCAATAAAGGGCACTTAAAACTTGAGAGTGACATGCTGCCATCGGACCACTTTCCCCTAGAGAATACTGCCAAAACTGGCGTTTTAACAAACCTCTCCTGCACCCTCTGTTATGTATAATTTTGTGTGCACGCTTCTGTGTCTGTGTGTTTTGTCTTTGAATTATTTAGTTTTACACTGTTGACTCCTGTAAGGAGATCTTGGGTTTGAAAGGTTGTATATAAGTTAAACATTGTTATTGTTGATGTTGTGGTTGTTGTAAATAAACCTAAATGTGTTTTCAGAAGTGAGCGTTTTTGCGCACATGCTCTACACTTACCCTGTCCTCACCCTGTCCGCACCTTGTCCGCACCCGGTCCCCACTCTGTCCCTTTCTTCTTTAGAGCATCTGGAACCAGAAGCGTCCATCACGGTATCTATGGGTATCGATTTCAACGATTCCACTCAGGCAGCAAACTTCCAGCTTTGGTAAGGCATCCTTCCAGTTTACTTAACAACATGTAACTTACTGACATCTGGATACATAATCCACTGTTGAAATGCATAGTTTTATTTTCCTGTAAAATTCTCACTTAAATCTAAGTATTGCACATGTATAGGTATATTTAAATAATGGCTACAAACCTTAAATAAATGAATGAAAGGGGAATTTCAGTGTCCCATGTGCACTTGGTGGAGATCACAGTTGTGTGGACGTCCACCTTATCAGGTTATCTGTTCAGCAGCATCTTGCGTGGCTGAAACCAGTCTGGGCATCATTGTTCTTTTGTCCTGCACTTGTCGAATATCAAATCACGCTTCATCTTTACTCCGGACGGATTCAGAGGACTGCAAACACGTTGGTCTTCAGTGTTCCTTTTGACCGTAGTTTGCTTTTGGAGGTGCTCTGAAAAACGGATTTTAAAAATTCTGCTGTATGTATGTGCTATCATGTATAATGGCTTATAAACTGACACTAACTCCTGTTGCTAGTCTGATTAAGTTTATACTTGTTTTTGCATATTAGCATTAAAAATGATTTAATGATTCGTTTACAGTTTAACTTACCAAGTTAGTTGTATGACACGGACTGCAAAACACTGTTTGTTGATTGATTATACAAAGAAAGGTTTCTGGTTAAAAATTGTCACAAGCCAAACCACAGCCACAAAATGTTCAGAATAGTTATAGTGCAAACTTACAACTTGGTTCTGACCCGCACGTTACTGTTGACGTTTTTCTAAGCGTCGACTCGTTTGATTGCCTACCACGTAGATATGCCATCACTTATCACATCTGGTTAAGATATTTCAGACAAAAGTCCCATAGGAAATAACAGAAGCCTTCGTGAGACGAAACGTATGACTGTCATAGTCGTAAGAACTTGTCACAACAACTGCTGAAGGCGCAATGTGCTTTCACTGCCAGCATACGATTAATAATATCGTAAATAAATATGTTACTTTTGTCTTCTAAGTATATGCATTGAAGGGAGTTGCACGTTGAATTTAGTTGTACTATACAGTACAGTGACAAAGGAATTAAATTCAATACAAAATGTTTAGAACTTTAAAGCTGCAAGTAATGATGTTATTGATATATGAATTTACTTTTCAGTGTTGACAGTTTCTCTTTGCGATGAAAACACATATACAGTATCACACTAGAATAGTTTGGGGAAAGTCAAGTCAAGTCAAATTTATTTATAAAGCACATTATAACACAACAGAGTTGACCAAAGTGCTGTACAATATCTAAAACACAAACCACAAACAGACAATAGACAAAGGAATAAAAATAAATTTAAAATAAAATAAAACAAGGTAAAATACTAAACAGTAAATAATAATTAATTAATTAGAAAGTCAAATGTTGTTTCCCCTGGCATTCCCTAACTTCCTCACCTCATTTTGTTTGCTATGCCTTGCTTATTGCTGGTTATTGGCTCGTTTGCAAGTTATTTACTTTTTTATTTATTGAAGTTTTAAACAGTTCATGTACGGTAATTGTATATGCTCTGTGACACGGTAATACTGACCGATGACCACGCCGTCAGCTCTGAACCCTATTATAAACCCACATACAGTGTTGGAGGTGTTCCATCAACATCAACTCATTGTTTTCTTTAATTTTGAAGAGCTAAATTCAAATTCTTTAGCTACTTTTTGTCACATGGTTTTGAAACATCAGCATTTGACATTTCACCTCATCTTCTCAGTCGTATCTGTCTTCTCAGTTAGAAAGAGGCGATCAAAGTTTATCGATAAACCAGTCTGTCATCAAATCCGTTAACTACAAGTTTACTATTGTTTAGCTGCTTTTTACCAAATTATTTACTTATTTGCTATGGGTCCAGGTCTTCCACTGTGATGCTATTAAAAAAAGCTACCCTTTCTACTTTATTATTTTCCTATTAGGCAAACCGTGTTGATCAATATTGTAGAATGCCAGGCTATGAATAACATCGTCGTAAATAGATTTGCCTGTGACATTAAAGCTGGATTATTTTTAATGATCAGGACAATGTGAGTCCAATGACATAGCTCGCCAAATTACAAACCGTTAGATGTGTATCAGCAAGACATTCATCATCACATTATGAGAACGCTTGCCGCTCTTCATAAGGGGCTGTTATTCATTTTCAATATGCATAATCAGGATCTGTTCTTTATATTTGCTTTCCCCTGTTTAATTTGACTTTCTTATTCTCACAGAATGATCAGACCCTACAGTTTTGCACTTGGTGTTTTATTTTTTATTTTTATTTTTATTTTTTTAACAGTAGCTGTCTCTAGACATGATTCTTGATTGAGATTTCATGTTGCTTGTTTTGGATCATAAACATTGTGTTTTGTTTTGTATTTGTTCATTGTTTAGTTTAATTATAATGTAATTAAGGGATCTCTTTTTAGTCTAATGAGCATTTTTCATATTCATGCAGTAGTATTTGCTGTGAACCATCTCTCCACATCTGTCAGTGAATACTAACTCCTCACACCTGCCTGCTTCTTTTGTGTGATGTACAGTATATTTTTAGTGTGACAGTTGCTTTCCTGAATTTGTTTAAAAAACCAAGTGTAGTGTTCTTCATATGTACCATGGGAAAAGTACGCATCCAGTAATTAATGCTGTGGTTCTTGGTGCATCAGATTCGGTTGCATAGTAGACATGGTATTCTCCAAGTTTGGAATAAGGTACGGTTTAGCAGCGAGACCTTCTGTTTACTTTGAGAATGTAACGTCACCTGTGAATTGGGTTTTACCGTTAATGACAGGTCATGCACTGTTTGAAATAAGTGAAGTGCTGTTTTTTAGTGTTACTGTTTAGTTATTTTAGGTTGCAAGACTCTACAGAGCTTTTATCACACGGGTTAATGGCAGAAAGTCAAAAGCCCACACAAAGAAGCAGAATCTTTGTGCCAAGTTCTTTCTAATGTCTACAAAGTCAAAAAGTAGCCGAAACACTATAAGAACATCAGTCCGTTTGCAGCATGTTCAAGTTTCATCATGGTGCTGTAGTGCGGAGGAAGCCAACACCATTGACTTGTTTGGTTATTTAAGGAGTGATTGTTATTAACTTATGGTTGCATTGCAAGCATATCTGCATATGGAGATAGAAAAAAGGAACGTTTCTTTGTTTTTTCTTGTTGCTGTTGCCAGACAAGGATTCCTATCCCTGCATCAAATACAATTGATCCTGTAGCAGTGTAATCACAATTACTCACCTTCTTAATTGGCCTGCCCCAAATCAGAAAATGAGAACCGATCGGCAGGACGGGGATCGATGGCGTTATCAGAAAGCCGTTCGGGGCACGGGAGATGGGTCTAATGGGGATCAATCAACCCCTAACGCTAATCATCAGAAATGTGTTCTGCATTTCAAAGAGGGTATTTTTAGCAGACCGGACATCTCGAGACCCTCATAGTGGGGACTGTACAAGTGCTTCACGGATTATTGAACCGCAACACACTCCAAGTGTTGTACTTTTGTACTGAAAAGTTACACGAGAAAATGAAATAATTTTTTTTTAATCGTGCATTATTTAACAGTGTGTATGTCTTATAAACTCTGTAATCACTTTACTTTTGCTGGTCTCCAGAACCAGTTTTAAGATTTCCATTTGAAACCAAAACTATCAGACTTGTGTTTGCACTTGTAGAGGGCTAATTCATCATTGTCTGCAACTCACTGCATTTACTTCAATAATTGAAGGTTGTGTAGGAAATTCAGAGGAGTAAGTGTTCTTCATTATAGGTATAGTATATTGGTAAAACGTTGTAGATGACTGTTTATAGCAGTTTCCTAAATTTTGTATTTATTAATATACTTGCTTGATTGATTTGGTATTGAAAGTAATACAATGTGTTGATATCAGTTGTGAATGTTATTATAGTTAGAATTCCAGTTTGGTTTGTATTCTAGGGTAAAGTTATAAATGAAAGGTTTCTTGTCACCTTTTCTTTTGACGGAATTGTATGTATTACATTCTGTGTAACTGTCACTGTTTTATAACAGAATCCACACACAATGGTGACATGCCTTCTGCTGAAACAAGAGGCGGAAGGCAAAAATCAATACGCACAATTAGAATAAAAGAGTAGAAACACATTGCAGGTTTTTTTTTTTTTTTTTTTTTTTTTTTAAAAAATGGATGAAATCAGGAGGTAAAATTTTCAGGCTGCAGGCACAGAGGGGCCTTTAAGTGCTCTGGTGAGTGCCAGGACTTATCATCAAACGTAGCCAGTAACGGAGAGCGGAACGACCGAAAGCGGAGCGTCTTCAGACAAGCGCGGAAGAAAGAGGACGTGTCAGGCGGCGCCCAGCGCCTGCCAAGCGTGGCCCTGAAGTCGACAGCGCGTACCTTCCTCCCGCCGCGCCGTCCCACGCGTGTGCCGTGCTCTTCAGCTGTAGTGGGGGTGGTGTGTCGCCCGCTCGATTTCCACATCTTAGTTCCGTTGTCTTAAAGTTAAATGCAACGAGCATTTTGACGATATCTAAACGATGGTGCCGAGCTCACGCTTCGCTCGGTGCGTAGCTGCTAATTTGCTTGCCGGCGGGCGGTGATTTAGGGCGCTTGGGCCCATTATCTGAGAAGAGCTTGGAGGTGCCAGCGGCCACTAATGAAGGTCATGCCAAAACCTGCCAGCTTACCAGCTGGCTAATGACCGGCCTTCACTGGACAGATGCACCACTGACACCCTTGATGGTCCCCGGCCGCTGGCACATGTGACTCCAGAGCTCGGGGGGGGGCAGTAAAGGAGGTCTCTGACTATGGCACTTTCTTGAAAAGGAATTTAAAATATTTCACTGCCAGCGAAAAAGAAATAAAGTTAATATGTAATGCCACCTGCTTATAACCACTGCCTGTCAGATGCTCTGACACGATTGGTCAGAGGAAAGGGGGAATTGTATCGAGGTCCGTCACACGAGTTTTCAAACCCACGTTGGAGAGCTCTGGAGACACGGGCCGTCTGATTTGTTTCTGAGTGGTCACCCTCGCAGCCTCAGGCACGCTGCGCGTTATCCGTGCGAATCTTCGCCAGGAGGCTTCCAAACAGCTTCCTGTCTGACAGCGTCCTTGGCAAGTCGGTGCCAGTTGGCGTTTCAAAACGTGCAGGCCCCAGGGGCCTTGGGAAGAGTACAGGAGGAACAGGACCTTGTGCTGTGCAGATAGCATGTCAGGTGCAGCGCCGCTGTCCTGCGACGACAGCAGGCCATGCGTTGGTGATGTAGGAAGTCAGAAATGTCGGAAGGTCTCCTGAAGTATGACGCAGTATCTTTGTTGCTTCTTTGATGTCTTGTGCAGAAACTGGGTGCAACTGCAATTCATACAGAAATGCTTAAAAGTAAATAAATATTTTTGTGTATGCATAAACGCAGAAATAAACTTCAAAATATGGCCATTTTGAAGGGAACATTCTTATGAGCAGGATGAGTATGAGGAGCGTATGAAAAGAAATAGGTGTGTTAAAGCTAGAGGGTAATTGAGGCAGCGGGAGTAATTTGTGCCTGAACTCCTTTCTGCAGCACAAAGAACAACCAGTTTGGTGTGTCCATCCAGCCGTCAGTGGGAGAACTGTTGGTGCCGGTCACCATGACAGAACAGGACTTTGCCAAAGAGCAAGGTGAGCGATCCCAGCTAAATCACATCCACCAACACATCCAGCACCCGCGCAGACTTCACCCCGGAGCTTTGTCATGGAAACGCGTACGTACCGTGCTTCAGAGCACCAGAGCATTCTAGTAGTCTGGCCCCCCAACTGCCATTACAACCTGAATGGCTGGTGTTGAAGCTCTGTGGTTTGAGGAGGCTGGAAGACAGCAGCCAATGGCACCCGCCTGATTTGTAAAGGACGAGAAGCGAGAAACGCAGGTTATACCTCTTTCACACGCGTGTTTGAGTGTGCGCGTTTTCTCGTTTCTTTTGAGTGACAGCAGCAGCAGCTACTTAGCTCAGTTAACACCGCTGAAGTGTCTTCTCTCATTTAGTTTTGTACATACCATGGAAGTTTTATCTGTAGTCATTTAGCTGGCTGTGAAACAATTGTTAACCACTTTAATGAGAAATTTTTGCCTTAGAATTTCACAAAAGAGAGCTGTAGTAGTTTTAGCCTTAAGTAATACACATTTGAGAACGGTAGTGAATGACTACGTGTGTGTGTGTGTGTGTGTGTGTGTGTGTGTGTGTGTGTGTGTGTGTGTGTGTACACAAAACTATCAGTGATGTATGTCATGATGTACATGCTTTAGATTTGGATTAGTTTTAAACCCATTGTCTCCGTATTTACATAACATGCGTAAAGATTGCATTTAAGTTCTGACGTTTGTAGCGATGACAGTTCTTACTGTTTTTGCTTTGAAATGCTTCCTGTTTGGACCCCTTGGTCCTCTTGTCCCGCGGGCTCTGCGAGCGTTTGATTTTGCCTCTAGCTGCACATTTCTTCTGAGTGCATTTCAACACCCTGCCTTTCACAGCACTCCTAAACAAATTAACGTTTTCCTCTTTGGACTGGATAGTTCATTGCCCCAGAATTTGTTCCTTAACTGCGCTTCTGTTGCCTTAACCTTCCCTTCTGATTGTAATAGTTTGGTTTGTCTGTTCTGCCAAACAGACCTTGTAGTCTTTCAATATAATTCGTGAGTCTTCAGATGTCCATTTGGTGCTGGGTTTGCAGCCCGCTAAGCTGAGCCGATGGCTTCTCGGTGTACCCAAGCCCATCGGTTTATGCCCAGCCCGGTTCCCCGTGTTTCCTGGGGCCTGAACATTTTGATCAAGTTCTGTTTGCTTTGCAGTGACTTCCCCACTTCAGTGCCCACCCCACCCCCCCCACCCCCCCACACTGAGCTGCCTGTGATCCGGCCCTATTCCTCCACGGACCCGTTGCCAGAACCCGTTTTGCTTCTGCCACTTTGCCTCTGTGGTTGTTGATTATTTGTGTGAATAAGTGTGGCAGCCGTGTGTTATGTTTAATAGAGCAGAAATGCTACGCAGAATAAAGCTATTTGAAAATTTGTTTATATGAAATATTTGTAAATATAGGCGGGTCTCCTGGCACCGTGGCAACCCCCTCCCCGTTGGCCTGTCTTCCTAAATTCTCATCTTGACATGGGACCAGCGGCTGGCAAACTCCGCATGCGCTCCGGCCCAATCCCCAGCCGCGACCGCTTACGTTTCCAGCGGCGCACTTAGAAATAAGGGCCGGTCGAGTGATGTCTTATCTCCAATGTGGACCGAAGCGAATCTGATCAGAATTCTTCCCTTCTGGGGGGCTCTGGTAGAGAGGCAGTGGTCTATTAGAGTGGAACTGTGGTGGTGGGGGAGGGTGCATACAACTGTCCACACAGAGTTGTTGGTCACCAGTGTTCCAGGGGGTGCTTTTATTCGTGCACATACAGGGTCAGGCATCTCTCGCTCCTTTTCCCCAGACGCTGCCCCGCTCCTGATTTCGCAGCATCTTTCGAATACATTTACCACTGAATACACACAAAGCCTTAAGGTTAGAGTGACTTCCAATTACATACAAAAGTATTCTTGGTTTCCGTTAAGGGCCCACGTCAGTGTAACATGCCTGTAACATTTACCAATATTAATTTTGGCTTTTTTTTTCTCATCACTGTAGTCCGTTGGCTCCCATTTTCCCAAAGGACTCTTATTCATTAATGCAGGCTGGGCAGCACGTACTTCAGGATCCTCCTTTGAATAGAAAAGCGTTTGCCTTTTTTGGCCTTTTAACTACCTTAAGCATCACATTTGATGTTAGTTAATTACAACACTTTCCCCCTTCAGCCGCTTCTTTTCCAGCTCAGCAATCGAGACAATGCCTTTGCTTACCGTGCCGCTCTGCTCAGTGTTCTCCTGCATGTAAATTAATCTTGATTCAGTTTACACTGTCATGCTGAGTGGTACAAATTGCCTATAGCAATAAAACAGCACAAGTTTAAAAAAAAAAAAAAAAAAAAAAAAAAAAAAAAGCTAGATTGAGCGTGCGCCTCACTTGATAGGATGTTACTTTGCTTTATGCCAATACATTAGCAACAGATAATGAATCTTCTGTTCTGAAAAGCATGGTATAGTTGATTTTTAATTTTACTTCAATAGAGCAGTACCTTGTCTTTTAAAGCCCAAGTTAGACAAACCAGTAATGACAAGAGCGTTAAGGTTAAATATTAAGCAATGCATTCGCTTGTCTGAGCGCCATCCATCTTTCCATTTGCAAGAGCTCGACAAAAGTACCGCTTTTGTGCAACATTTCCTTTAATTGCGCGCTGGTGGAAAACAGGCTTTTAACATAAACATAGTTACATTCATTATTCAGCGTTTGCTCTTCAATAGAGCTTAATGGATAAGGTTTAAGCCCTAAGTGAGCACACACAAATCTTTTACCGGCGTTATGTCAGCGTGTCCGTGTGGCTTAAAAGCCGCACCGTAGCGGCTGCTGGTTTGAAAGCGCAAGTCTTGCGTTCTGCTTGATCATCCCGTTGTAGGGTGGACCTTTTCTTCCATTTGTGAGTGTTACGTGCTTTTGTCCTAGTGCGGGCTTTTTAAGGCCTGGGTAATGGGGGAGCTTAGTTTCCCCTAAGCCCAATGTAAGGGTTCTTTGTATGTGGGGCATTCACTGACGTTTTGTTTTTGTATTTACCTTGTATTTACCTTGCATCACAGCCCCCCCCCCCCTTGCCCCCTCAGTAATGTAATCATATTTCGGTCAAAAATGTAACATGCCCTGACGTGTTTTTGTTTCTGCATTGTAGCATTTCTGTAAGTTCTTTTGTACTGTTGTGCATGTAATTTACCATGGTATGCCCTGATTAAGAAATTACATTTTAATTCCGTGTTTACGTGTTGACGAGCATTTACTTTTGTGCCTATCATCAGTTCTTTCTCAGTATTAATCAGGTTGAATTATTTTATATAAATATATTTTATATATATAATTTTTTTTTTACATATATTTACGTTATTGTTCATGGAGTCACATTTCATTCGCCCCGGATAAGTTTTAATGTAATTTTTAACCCATTGTAACCCTGCTCCCTAAACATTTGTTCAAGTTTAAGTATTAGAAGAAAAAAAATTTCAGTCCTTTTAGTTTTTGAAAAGTACATTTTCTTTTGGTTTTACCAACAATTATTCTAACGGCTTGTAATTGACAAACATGAAAAATCCAACAATCTTTTCTACTAATATTATGTATTTAATGTTTTTGTATGTGATCCTGCCAGTAATGTGTTTAAAAATTTTGTGTAGCACTTTTAAAAAATATTATAAGTTCACTGTTCACTACCGCTTCATGTCCAGTAGGGATGTCAGAAAGGTGTTAAATAACAGCATGTGTAACACATCTTTTCATTTTATAAAACAGGTATTTATATGGTTACTCCCTTCTAGGAATGTAGAAGATAATCTTATTTGACTGAATGTTTCTCTGAAACCCTTCTTAAATGTAACCTTTAAAATCACTCTAATGGGACATCATTCCAGTTAATATTACTGTTAATCTACTGCAACACTTAAACATTTAAGAAAATGTGTAAAGTAGCGATTCATTACATCAGATTTATTCTGCACTTTTATGCTCCTGGTTAACAGAATGTAGTGATAATGCCACTGAAATACAGCAGTTACTTCAGAGTATACTGGCTCATTATGACCTGTGATCAGCGCCGATTAACAAATTATTTTTGAATGACTCTCCTATGTACAGGTAAACTGACGGGAATGAACGAAAGCTCGGCAACAGTCACCATGGCTCCTGAGAATGCCTCTGCTCAGCCAGTCACCAAGAGGGTAGTCTCTGTGGCCAACATGGGCGTGGTCCCGTCCAGCATGGACAGTGTCCACAGGTGAGCCTTGACATCTCTGTCCCCTCAACCCAAAGTGTCTCTTTGATGTTATTGATACATTACCTCATAAACGCATATCTGGAATCAATCCAACGTCTGTTACACCGTAGTGTCGTCCTGTGATCCCGTGCCGGCGTTGCGTTACAGAAAAAGCAGGTGTCATCATGAACATGACTGTGTGCTTGGCTTGGTAGAATGGCGGCGTCACTTAACCTGCTTCACACACCAACGTACTCGCGGAGGGAGTGAAGTACTGTAACCATGCAGAACACCTGTGTGTGATTGCAGTGGGAAAAGTGTGTGGTAACACACATTCATCTGTTTATGTACCTGGGGTTCCCATTAACATGCGTAAATAAGGTAACTCAAAGCTTGCTCAGTGCTACGAAGGCGTTTAGCTTATGATCATCATTTAATGACGTGAGTGCAAAATGAAATCAGAATTTATGGTGCACAAATCTAAGGTGCATCTCTCATTTGGTAATTTAATCTCTATCAGAGTTTACCATTTTTTTTATATTGGTTATAACGACACTTCACTGCTTGTTTATAACGCAGACTTTGCTATGAAAATGCTCGCATTTCACCACGTTTGTCCGTAAGCCTGTATTCCACGTTGCACCCTACTGAATCTAAGATGCGCTCCGTTTCATAAGCGTGCGCGACAAAAACCCCTGCGGCATGATGAATGTCAGCGTTTCGTGCCAGAGGAACGGAGGATAATCCAGTGTGAAAGCGTGAATATTCTCTGTTGCACTGAAAGATGACTCCTTAGCAGTGTTTTCAGCTGCGAGGGAAGAAGAAAAATGAGGCAAACCAGTAAGACGTCTGAAAATTGCTCCCTGTATTGCCACTGAATACATTCTGCAAATGTTTAAAAACGCTTGTGCATGTAATTAGTGTACACAGTATGTGCTAATTAGCTTCCTCCTCTGCCATGCATATATGAACATCTGATGGATAATTACACCTCATTCCGTGTCTCTCCTCTCTCTCTCTCACTTTCTCTCACTCACATATGCATAGAATCTTCTATTTTATGTTCCCACTCGCTCCACAGCCCAAATGATTGCTCGTTAATATTAATTAGAGGTTACACTAAGAAAAGGGGCTTTTTGAATTTTTTTTTTTTTTTTTTTCCTTCTCATCAAACATACGGTATTTGTACGTATGCTTATCGATAAGTCTGCGAGCTGCTCATACGTTATGGAAGGCGAGGCGGACTTTTGTAAATATGTCAGTTGCGATTCGCGGGGATAAGAAAGAGTGATAACACAAACTGCCGACAGAATTGGAAAATAATCGGCGGTGCACGGAAAAGCGGCGCCTCAGCAGATATTTGGGCGACAGTCGTCCTGTAATTTGATTATACGATTGCATATGGAATAACCTTGAGAGGTACAGGAGCAAGGACGCATGGAGAATATGTAGAAATCAATGATGGGGAATGAGAAGGCCCTCCTCACAAAGCCTCGTATTTCATTTTTAATAACCGGTAGCGCAAATTTGCTTTGTGCCATCAATCTCTTCTCTGTTCCTAATGTGTGGTACAAGGAAGACCTGCTGGCTCGCCAGGGCACTGGGAGGGGGTCGTGATCCAGCAGACTTGAAGGTCTTCAGTATTGGAGTTCGTGGTGGGTGGTGCGTGTTGGTTTGCTGGGAGCCCAGGTGAACCAGGACATAATGGAGGCGATTGGATTCCAGCATGATTAAAGCTCTGGCAGTTCTGTTGTAGATGATATAGAAGCTGGGCCGTTCTCACTTCTAAAGGTGCATTATACGATCAAATGCTATTTCTGCTAAATAAAAAAAAAAATAAAAAAAAAAAACAAAGCATTTTATGTTTGTCTGTTAGGAGCCGGTCACACTGTTTAACAGAGAACCCTCTCTTCCAACCTTATTAGTGATCATGGTGTGGCCATCAGATTCAGCATCAGGTCTTGTTGGATCATTATGGCCAGTGAACAGCTAGTGAACAATGAGCTGTTCATTTGATTTCCATGAATGTTTCTTGTCATTGATAGATTTAGTAGCAGTTATCATGTGAAATACAAGAACTTTATGAAACAAGAAACTTTAAAGAGAAGTAAAAAGTACAAGAAAAGAGTAGGTACAGGAAAGTGTCGTGCACACACAGCAGCAGCATTGGAGTGCAGAACCTGAGCAGAAAAGACCATTTCCATCCCAGCCAGACCACAGCACAGAGCAAGAACACACAACCTGCCCACACAATCCTCTAAGAAGCGATTGATCCGATCGGATGCAGCCCCCCAAGATCTGATTGCGGAGGTCACTCTCTATTACCAACCTAATGGAGGTGTTTCAGCTCTTTGTGTTCCTTCTGGAGAGTGCTACCTGGAGGAGGCGTCTGCATGTGTTCAGGGTTGTCCCGAGGGGGACGCTGGTTTGGGTACACAGGCTTCAGTATGTTGTCGGATCATCTTAAACTGCACCATTCAGTTTAACTTTTGGTCAGGAACGGTGGATGCACCATCTTCAAGCAACCATTTATTGCTTTAAAACATCTTCTCTGAAAATACGTCATGTTGTAAAATCCCGGTGTAATACAGTGTTGTGAAGGAATAAGATGGAAAGCCAATTTAATTAGGTTGTCGACACATCGTAGGTTATCCCCCATGTTTACAGTTTAGTGACGCGCGTCTTTGCTTCAGAAGGGCTTTCCTGGGACTTGACCCAACAGCCTTGGGGTGTTAATCTTTGTTTCCCTGGTCTGCTAGCTGTTGTGTATCAGTGCGTCCATTAATATTAGACTGTGGGAATACACCTCAGTTCCTCTACGGCATGTAGGACTTGCTGAGTTAGCTTAAGCCTTGAGAGAAAAGAACATCAGGAAGCACTGAAAATTAATTTGCTCTGTCACTGGAAACATGCTGATGAATGTGTCCTTTGTTCAAATGAACTTTACTAAAATTATAGAGATTTTAAATTTCCCATATGTAAGCAAATTGAAACGATTTTTGAGTGCAAGTAAAAACTAATGAGAAAGCAAAAGTGTCCGGGTTTGGTAGATTTTTGGAGAATGATAAATATTTTAAAGTTTTTCATTGTTTATTTTTAAATATTTTATTGTTCATTAGTAAGGCGCCATAGTTATCAAAGCCCATCTTATTGACATTCAGTCAAACCCGTATTGTGGGTTTTGTTTAAACCTTGTACAGAAAAGCGTTGTTGTGGTAATTTTATCTTTTTCCACTAGGAGGCAGCACTGCTTTTTCTAAGTGGCAGTTTAAAAAATAAGCTTATCAAAGACCTAAATTTATTGGCAATGTGGAACCCAGTAACACATCAATATTGAAGTAAAACGCAAGTGAACGTAAAGTTTTAGAATTTTGAGCAAACACTGTCTTAAAACAGGCAGGAACACATAAATAATTCAATGTCATTTTGTTTAAATATCTACTAGATTACAGTTTAGGAAAATGCATCATGTTTTGCATCCACTTTCCAAGCCTGAAACACACCGGGGTGTTTTCTTGTCTTTGTGCTGTATGTTTAGGGCTCTGATGGAGTATAAGGGTCTGGCCTGGTTGACCAGGCAGCCTGTCTTGCACTGTTCCAGCACTGTTCCTTCTCAGCACTCATGTAAAACAGAGTTTCCTTCCTATACTTTCCTGTAAAGTCCCATCTTTTCCTCACCCTTGGTGCTTGGACTTGCTGCCACTGATGATCTTAGTTTAATTCCAAATCTTTTTACCTGCCCAGTTTAGGTGGAAAGAGGCAACACTTGTCCTAAGGTGATCCAGCAGGTATACTATTCTTCAGTTTGGTCAGTGCAGTCCTCTTCAGAGCATATTGTTTACAGTATTCGTCATTAGTCAGTCTACGTATCAGAAAGTTGTTCAAGATAATAAAGAAAATGCTCTTTCTTTAAGTTGCTTTATTACTTTTTTAGTGTTTTAATCGGAGTTTAAAGTATGATTTTCCTAAACACTGTTTTAGCACATGAAACCAAAAATGATCATGGCAAAAATTTTCAGTGCACTTTATTTTGCCTGCTGCTGCATTTTTTTTATTAAGCTCACCTTGACAGAACGGACAAAACGAAGGCGTTACGTTAACGCCGCACGGAACGTGCCGTTATCCGAGTCTTACATGCCATCCCTTTCGTGTGTGATTGGCTGCTGTTTGCTCTTAAATTGCCTCTGTTCTGATTTTGGTACAACTGAAGGAGGCAGATGGTGGCAAAGTGGTTTACATAAAGGGAATGTGAAGTAATTGGGAATCAGCGCAGGCTCCGCGGATCGATAGCCCGGCGCCTCCCAAAGTCAGGCGGCCGGAGTTTGCGTTTTTTCTCGCCTTCCAATTAACGACCCATTTAGCTTGCACCCAAAAGCATCCACGGGAATATCAATGCGCCAATAAGAGATTGTCAAACACCATCTCATCTTTATCTCATTGTTGATGGTTTTAACGATGAGTGAGAAGAGGCGAGAGGTTGGGTCGCTGACGCCGCGTGTAGGGGTGCCTTCTCGTATCTTTCCCATTGCTTTTTGCTGCGGATTTAGCTGAAAGTTACTCTTTTAAAATCTTGACAAGCAGGTCACCAGAGAAAACGAGTTGCATTGAGAATAATGAGTTCCCCTGTGTGCTGTTTTCAAGACGTGCCCGTCATTCTAAATGTATACTGTGTCAGAATTGGCTAAGTGCACTTCTGTTTATGTATACTTGTGTTTGTTTTTAGCTTATCAGTTAAAATAGGGTGAATTTAAGGAGAAATCAGAAACCTTTTCTATGCTTGCTGTAACTTGGAGTTTTCTGTTAATTATTGCTTTATAATAAAAAAAACAGGTCAACTGAACATGCTGAAATTATGCAGGTACTGGTTTTTATTTGGGTGTTGTAATATGTTCTTTAATTACATCATACAAGGTGTTGCGCGTTGCCACGTGCTTCCGTGCTGGGTCACACACGATGCTCGTGGGAGAAACTTCCCTGTAAGGCATGTTTGTATCTGGTGCGAACCGGTCTAAATGTGGCTAACGCCTTTGCCATCTTAGTGTGAAGGGATGCGGGGCCCTGGTGTGAAACGTGCATTCGCGTCTGCTAAATGACTTAATAATTTGATCTCTCGTTTGTGGCGCGGCTTTGAGGGCCTGCCCATCCACTGGCACTGCCTGCCCCCGGCACGTTGAAGCTGCCGCAGGGGCCCTGCTGAACGCCTCAAGCGATGAATCACCGACAGGCCTCAGCACGGATTGTGCTGCCTGCTCTCCTCCAAGGTCGCCCTCCACTGTGTCAAACAGCTGCCTTAGGCTGCTATTATTGTAAAATATCTGATAGATTTATGTCCATAGCCATTAAAAGAGGAAAAAACCCTGAAAATGGATAATGGACAAAAGGCCAACAAAGCCATGTCATGTAACTGTGTCTCATGCTACAACGGTGTTGACCTTTTTTTTTTTTCTTTTTTTTTTTTCCCCCTCCCCCCCCCACGCATCACCTGGACCTGAATGATCATATGTTTGTCTCTGATGTTGTGGGCTGGTGAATAGGGTTCTGCGCTTTTACTTGAGAGGATGTGTTTCTATGTGGTGTGTTGTGTTCTCTGATAGGCAGCACCTTGTATTGTAGCATTGTGAACTGAAAGGAAATTTCTCCGTGCCCTTGCAACGCTAGGCTTTTTATACATTTTGACTAGGGCTATGGTAACGTAGCTTCAACCATGTTTTAAGAAGATTGCTGCCTTACATTCTCACGATGAAGGTGCTGAGGCAAAGATTTGATTTACACATGAAATACCAAGGAATAGAATGTTACGGATAAACACAAGGAAGTTACGCATGGCTTTATAAGGGAGCAATAACACCACTGAAGGCAGTCAGTGGCTGGGGGGGGGGGGGGGGCGGGGCGCGGGGGGGGGGGGGGGGGGGGGGGGGGGGGGGGGGGGGGGGGGGTGGGGGGGGGGGGTGAGGGGAGGTGGG